>JAJLWK010000188.1:0-22636 GCA_030570675.1 Myxozyma neglecta | reverse complement strand
GGTGGTTAAGACGAGCAAGGGATTCAATGAACATATCAACGCCCTTGTTACGGTATTCATAACGACCAGCAGTAAAAAGGTAAAGAGTATTGTCAAGATCAAAGTCGTAGTGACCGTAGAAATGACCACGAACGAAATCATTAATCTTGGACTTTGCTACTTGATGCAGGTTTTGAAATTCATGAACAGCCGAGAACTTGACAACGTTCAAACCATTGGGTAAAACACCATCAGGCTTTCGCTTGAGCAGATGTTCCGACTCGTAAGCAGTAATGTGGGAGACAGTAGTGAAAACGTCGGCGGAGTGAGCAGCAGCACGTTCAATGCAATATCTATGGTAAATGCCACGCTTGCCAGCTTCCGAATCGACGTCAAAGTACTGAAGATTATTGTAAAAATCAACTGAACCAGCGCAAAGATAACGACCAAGAAGAGTAGCGTGAGTAGTGAAAATAGTAGTAACATCAATTCGTCGCTTTCTGCAGAGAGGAAGAGCTACACCAGCAAGCCACTCATGAAAATGCGCAACAACAGCCCGACCACGGTCATGGAAGACAAATTCTCCAAGGAACCAAGCGACTAAATAACCGAAAACCACGGCCTCGTTGGTCTCAGCGTCGGCGGCAGGTGCAGGAATACCAGCTGCAGTCCATAAGTCGGTCTTCCACTCGTCAAGATGATAGTATTGAGATACGGTATCAAAAAGCAGCACACGAGGAGCGCCTGGAAAATAAAAAAACAAGTCAATTACATTACCATTTAAGGCAATAGGTACACATACCTTCGATCAACCAGCGACCATAAATATAACGCACACCGCGCTCAGACATAGACTGTAAGGTCTCGACCATGTACGGGTCGGTAGGAACAAGCTCTTCAACTTCGATTGCAGCCTATGAAGTACAACATGGTCGTCGGTCAGCTACAAATTGAAAGATCTCCGGCTACCACAAAAACACACACCGATTTGCGATTCAATGGTCCAATTAGTGTATATCTATCTCGATATTCGGCCGTTGTTATAGGTGCCTTCGACTTGATCACGGAGTAAATTCCGCCAACTGTGTTGACGTCAGTTCCAGGATGAATAAATACTTCGACCGTCGGACGGACTCACCTCGATTGGCGACCTCGGTCGAGATCTCGAAGAGTACATGTCGTTTCACGTCGCGATGTGCCATTATTCAGTAAACAGCCAAACCCCCGACAAAAAGCCAAAGAAGAGAAAAGCAATTGAGAGCAGGCGAGGACGAGTAAGGAGGGAGAAAGCGAGCAAAGCGGAGAGAAAGTGAGAGAGAAAGTGAAGCGCAGGTATCAGAAGTTCATGCGCCAGTTCCGCAGCCCAGAGTCAGCTGTCGCCGCACAGATCGCGCCTCCTTCCGCTTGCAGAATCCGCTTTCGGTCGCCCAACTGCCATTTCCCATCGCTCATTCATTGCTGTATATAGTTTTGTTTTCTATTGCTGATTGAAAAGTTAAATTGCTACAATATACAAAAATAGTAGATCCAATTGTTTTATGAGAAGTTTCCGCATTGGGAAATCACCCAGCGCACTTGGCTAAAATCAGGATCCAGGAGACGCCGCATGAACAGCCGACTTTGACCATATTTTCCGGCTCGAGCGCGCAGGCTTTCTGTTTCCGTCGCCCAAAATTATTCAGGGATCATTGCGAGGCAAATACTTTCGTTCTAGAAGTATACTGCATAATTTAGAGGTTATACATCGAGCAAAGGGATTATGTAGATGTCGTTTGCTCGATTCAACTAAGGGCAAATGCCAAACGTCTTCTGACGACCAGAACTACTCTCGTCAGAGACCTTTATACCTCTGTCTCATCCCTATTTGTTGTTTTACTCTTATTTGCAACAATTACACATAGTATTCAAAGTATTACATTTTGCATGAATTGACAAATACTTGAATCCACTATATGATATCGAATATCACAGCGCGATTATACCTGCGTCAAATAGCCGGTCTAGTTCTCTTCGCGCTCAGCAGACCTTTCTGCAAACCTTATTCCAAGGTCTTCTGATCGCTGAAATACCCAGCTTCTTTCTGGCTTCGCACGCTTTCAATCATTTTTTTGTCTGATAATATATTACAGAATTCATTTGTCGCTTATTTTAGTTTTTTTTTTTGTTGCTTGTTTTTGCTATCAAACTTAAAGACCTTCGGTGTTCCTCACTAAAATTCATTATTGGTTGCGGCTAGCTTCTCCAGAGTTTGCGATGACATCATATCATATCTGCCATTTTACGATTCTGATTTTGAACCCGACTTCAAATCATCTGATACACACCAACGGTCTTAAGTGCGGGATTGGATTCGCCAATGAAATTGCTGCTGAACATGGTGAATCAGTAAATATAGAAATACTTTGAGTCTTCGTCAGAAAAGAGTTTGCTTTAAACAGTTGATGCAATATCATAGTGGCGCAACTTATAGCTCCTTCTTTACTTCCTCGCACTTTGGCATCCGCCTCTTCTATTTCGTAGCGTATGTCTTTTATTTTGAGCTTTGATTTTCCGAGAATATTACAATATGTGATTTCTTTTTGAATTTTCGTTAGAGTTAACTAGGTATATTGTTCACTGATTTCCGCTACAATGTTTTACGGCGCGTTACACAATATACATGAAATATGAGTTTTTTATGGGAATCTACAGCAGTTGATCAAGTCAACAACATTGAGTAAAATGCGTATGCATAATAGATATACAAACAAAAAGTAAATGAAAACGCTGCCGGAGGTGTCTGAAGGATGATCTTCTTTAATTGAAATAACGTAAAATAGACTGCTCATTTGTTTAACACTACCAATACTGTAAGCTCTTGGATTCTCTTTACTTGTAAGATAGCAGACGCACCTATAGACTATTCGAGTCCAGTTGCATGGAATTATCTTTAATGGTAGAACTAGGTGATGCAAACAGGCGATAAATCGTAGTGTTGCAAAGTTGGGATACAATCGTAAATCAGTTTAGTTCAAAGGAACAACTAAAAGACACAAAGTAATCGAGATTAACTTGAATAATGGAAGATAAAGACAACTGAAGTTCCCGAAGTTTATGTATTGACTTACTTCCCCATTAGGCGACTCGTCCAAAAAGCAGGCTGAATTCAAAACATCACCGCGCCTCAACAAGCACCAGAAAATAAAATAAAACTTAAACGCGTGACGCTAGTCGATTCACAGCCCCGCCCGGTTAGGAACTATCGAGTAAACGCGTTGCTCACTTATTATTCTGTTTCCTTCCCTCTTCCTAATCCCTGTGAAACTCGACCTTGTTTTCTAGCTCTTGTTCCGCACTGCTTTTTTATTTGATTACAGACGATTTTATTGCAAATCGTACTTTTTTCTCTCTTTTCGGCTTCGAAATAGGCAGCTTTATATTTTAAAGATGACGTTCTCGAGGTTCATGGTGAAGCTTTTCACTGTACGTCAGATTTGAAAATTGGCCGTCAACAAAGAAGTTGCGTTAACAAAATACAATGTACAGAAAAACAGAAAATCACTACGCATTTGCAATAAAGCAACTTCTAATTCTGTAAGTTCAGTCAGCGTATTGTTGAAGCAAGCTGTAATTTCGATATGGACTAACAGAATATGTCTAGATCGAGCGCGAGTCTAAATTCAAACCCAGTCAGACACTTCAGAAATTCTTCAAGAATATGCTCAACAAGCAAAAGGTATTTATTTTCTTCTAGCTATACAGATGTGAAAAGAAAAACATTTGATGGCTAACGAAATAGAAATCTGGTGGTCAGGCGGGTCCCGCTCAAATCACCGTCGCTTTGACAACGGCGACAATCGAAGCACCGGAAACTCCAGTGCTTCCCGCGAAACCTGAACGCGCAAAATTCAGGGATTTATTCCACAGAAGAAAAGTATTGGTATAATCTTGTTTGATATGTATCTCGAGTGCCGACACTTACCGAACAGACTGTGGCCAGCGCTGTCCATCAGCATTCCCGAGCGAGCGAGAAAGCTATCTCCGCCATGACTGCTACTACTACCGGCGAAAAAGTCAACCAAGCCAGTCTTGGTTTGGGACTCAGTGAATCGTGGGCTGGTGACTCAATCGCTGCGATTGAAAAGGCTTCCGCGGACACAGCTGAAGTGAAGTGGGAGCAGTCACGTGCAAATGATGAAGTCACCTTGGTCGTCAAATACGTTGGACTAAAGCCAGATGGCGCTGGTAGCGAAGTGGAAAAAGACGCGAAGGACGATTCCTTTGGCTCGTTTGTGGAAGCAAAAGCTGTGGCCGAGTCAGTTAGCGACTGTAATTTTGAGACTGATATTGATACCCACACTGACTCTGTTTCTGTGTCTGTTTCTGTTGCTGAATGCGATGTTACTATCATTCCCGTTCTCGACGAATGCCGTCCGAGGACACTGCTTACTGCTTTGACTGATACCTCTAATGCACAGATTGCCGTACCATCTCCGTCGGAATGTCATTCTGTTGCCAAGGTAGACTGTACAGGAGAAACGTCTAGTTCTGGTTGGCACCAGTATGTTCCTGTCGTCGAGCAAGCTATACGAGTTGCTGATGGGAAAGAAAACTTTGTTTCTGTTTTACCCACTGATAATACCACGAAAAAAGCTGTACAGAAGACGACCGGTGCTGTGACCTCGGCTGATTTAGAGCCTACTTCTGATATCGACTTGGCGAGGGCTGTACTTTACAATCGGCTTATGCGCGATCCCGATTATCGTAAGCGCCGCGGCTTTAAGGACGCATCAAATGTTTTTCTGAATCGCGAATTATCTACTCCGGAGGAAATCTCAGAGTTCCTTGCTGAGTCGGGTGTTGAACCCTTTGCTGTGTCGCCGTATTCCGATGATTACGCGCCACTCCCAACTCAGTCCGGTCTTGATAGATCGCTGACATTTTCACCCGTCGAGGAGGACGGAGACATTACTGGTCCTGCTAATGGTCTTTTGGATTACGTGTATGAGACTGTGCCTATAGACGAGCAGTCCGAATCTATCACTGATTGGCTGTTTAACAGCCTTTCTGCTACCGTACGACAACTCCGAAGCGCACCGGACCAAGATATGATAGAGTACCACGCTACTCTAAATGAAACTGCACGCAACTTGTCTCCATATTGCAAAGATATCTGGGACGGGTTGCCTCGTGAGTGCAACTCGGTGACTGACAGGTTGAGATCTGCTTGTTCTGGCGTCGGTGGATTTATTTTTGGCTGAAGCCAGCTTTTACGAAGATTGCTATGATGAATGCGGTGGTGTGTGGTGGTTGGAGGTTGAACTGTATATTCTTTATTTGTCGATGTCAATAGTCACGACGAAGGCTACGGTGAAGGCAGTGGTGATGAAAGCTGTCATACATAGGCACCGGGAGGTTGCTGATTGTGCTAATGGCAACAAGGTGCTAATTATTATGATGCTTTGGTTTTGGGGGATGCCGAACATGGTAATGATGATGGCAGTGCTGATAATATGTCGATATTGGGGGATATTGATGGTGTTAATGGCGTTGCTGGTTTAATTTTGGTACCTTGATTTAGTTCACTGTTGTTACTGTTGCTTAGGCTTGACTGTTAATGGTTTTGTTGTATTTTTATTATTATTCACTGGGTTCAGTCGAACTAAATATATAGATTTAATATTGTAAGGTGATGATGTAGTTGAACGGTGCTCCATCTTTCATTGAAGTGCAATTAACACAGCTTATATTAGCGCAGAACGATCGACCCAAAGATTATCACTTATTTAAGCTGCAAAGGGAATGGAGTAAACAGAAAACTATCTGGCTGTCTGCAGCAAAGTTAAGCACGAACCAGTAACTTTGGATACAACGTCAATAAACTTAGAGACTCTGCTGGCTTCAAATTCACAAAGCGGTTAGCGTGATCGTTCGTTTGGATTAACATGGGATGTAAGTGCCATGGCCTCTTCTAGATGTTATTCCAAGGGCTGTGCAATGACAGTGCAGTTGGCTGATTTGGTTCTTTGCTGTTTTTTTCTAGACTTGCCAAATGGGCGGTTCAAACCCAATTTCGTCATTGGAGTCGTCTCACAAGCCGCAACTCCGTTGGCAGTTCAGGGGACTCCAGATTATCACGTGGACATTTATGTATATGGCATTTAATCAATCCACACCTAGAGCGGTTACAGAGTAATGTGATGATTTTAATTGAATACCACTATTTGAAATGAGATTGTTGAAATAGTATAGGCAGTTGGAGTGGATAAGGGAAGGTACCTTGTTGGAGAAGATCAACCTTAACCAAGGCCGTAACAGTAGCAAGTCACTTGATTACAAAGGTTAATTTATGGCGGCAAAGGCTGGTTTATCTGCTTCACCAGTCCTCTTTGTCCATCGATACCTCACGATACTGCACAATTAGTATTTGGGTAATTAAACACTCATATATTTCGAAATGAAAAGTCATACGCGCCGCTGCAAAGTCTGCAAAGGTCATAATACGAGATATCGGCTTTCTTTACGGCTTTTGTTTGCCACGACTAGCGAGCGTGCAGCTCTTTCAAATAGAGGCATCGGAGATTACACATGTTTGCAAGATGTTGAATGCTTGCAGGATTATAATCGTAATAATCCAGCAATTCTGCTATCGCAACCTGAGCGACTTTCCAGAACACATACTTCATCAACGGCAGGCTCTTCTTTATGTGCCGCAAAAGTCAACACCTTACCAGAGCTAAGGAACGACGACGACTCACAAAGAGGAACAACTACCTCTAAAAGTTTACGATCATACTATAGACAACTCCAGTATTATGCTGATTTGGCTGGCGAAAAGTATGATCATCATCTAGCTCTTGAACTACATGAGAAGAAATATGGTACTCGATGAGTTGGATGACGATGACATCGTTTTTGGTTATTAGTGGTATTACTTTTTGGTTTGAGGGTTTCTAGGCGTATTTTAGTGTAAGGATGAAGAGAAAGGTTTAAATTGATTGTCATTAGTGTTCCATGATGTTGTGTTACCCAAGAGTATTACGAAAACGTGACTTCTAAATGTACGATTTACACAACACTCACTTTTTGAGCACTAAGGATTTTGCGTACATGTTGCTCAATAAATATGGTAGAACGTCGACACCCTGCGACAGCAGTCGTAAACATGGTTATGCCTTGTGATTATAGCGGTGAAGCGCTTTTGTCAGATCTGCGGTGCTCGCCCTCATAAGATTTTAAAAGTGTTTTTTTAATTCAAAGCATCGGCGTTAATTGTACAGCATCAACTAATATTAATCACAGCCCACTCTCTGTAAACCTGAGGAGACTAATGGTAACTGCCTAAATGTGACAGGAATTCGATGAACTTCATCCGTACAGCATAGCGAACGTGACAGTGACAGTCAATTCATTACAGCCGATATACAAAATGATAAACCAATATTCCTGACAGTAAAAGTAACTCAAGAAATCATTTTAACTGAAGTGTTGACCCATTCACACTTGTTCCAAATAGTTAATATTTCACCTGTCTAGTTCGAACCTGATCACGTGGAACAAGGGAAAAGCCACCGTGAATTGGTTGACCAAGGCACTCTGGATAAACGTGTGATACCAAACAAGGCAACCTGAGTATCAAGTTACTTATACCCTTTTGAAGGTACCTTGCTCTGTGATAAGCAAATGCTGTATTCTGTCAAATATCCTTTTCTGTCTCTTGTTGGAAAACGCACATAAATTGATGCCCTTTTCCTTTGTTTCCTGTTTTCTACTCATTCACTGTCCGCACAACTTTGCTACTGTAGTCTCAACGATCATCTTTGTATACTTGATCTCTCTACTGTGACTTCTATTCTTTCTTTCTGAGCAACAATGACAATTGATCAATTTCTACCTTCTTCGACTGAGATCAGCGTTACTCGTACGACGGAATCCGCAACCGACAGCTTTCTTCACAACAACATGGCCAACAAAAGAGTCTCAATGGCTGTCTTAAGATTAGCATTTTACCAGGACCAGACCGAAGGAATCCAACCAGTTGAGCTTTATTCACGAACTGCCTCTGTTCCAGTATCTCCTAGTGACGAATTCCCTCCACTCGATGACAGCGACTCAGATTCTACGCAGACGGCTTTGCATTATCCGGTTTATTTCACACCTCCATCACCTTCACCCGAGGACTTTGAGTCCAAATGCCCAAAAGTCAAAGTACCTATATTTGAAACACCCATACCGAAAAGGGAGTCAACAAACGACGACGAATACGAATCCGACGAAGAGACCTTGTATGATATTGCATGCGGCACTAAGTTCAATTTCTTTGGATCCTATGAAACCCCATACACCCCTCGTAACATAAGAGTTCACTACCAGCATCTTCAATACTGCGCCGACATAGCCGGAGAACCGTACAAGCACGGCAGGGCATTACAACTGCATCAACGCAAATATCGAACGATATCGAAGAGACATTTAAGTCGGGGATCTAGTTTAATAAATTCACTTCAACGAGCTTAGGATATGCTTGGTTTTAGGGATGGATGAATGGATGGATGGATGGATGGATGGATGGATGGATGGATGGATTTGGAATGGAAAGTTATTATTACTATGAATTTATGTATTATTTTGATGGAAGGCGTTATCTTTTATGTATTTCGAAATTAGCTTGTATATTTGGTCGTACTATGATTTTGGAAATTTATTTTGTACTAGTAAATGTATATTATTTTAATTAAACCTCTTTTATCTGTAGTCAGCGTTTACAATATTTGTATATAGATAATACTGATTAAGTTGCAGATTTACATAGTATCGACTGAGATGATATCTAGCCAAAGCGCCCTACTTGGGCGGAATGTGAAGTTAATTCAATTCCGTCAAAACTTGAAGAAAATGAGCGACAACCTGGCTTTTTATGGTGTCGGGTGTTTTCTTTTTTTGTATTTTTTTAAATAGACTGTATTGATATTATTCAATTGACTCACAGTTGCAAGGCGGGAGTTGATGTGACGCCTAACTTCAGTGTAGAAAAACCCCAAAGAGAGCATTTTCTAAAGTTATTTTTTCATTCTCAACCAGCCATTTCTTTTGCTACATTTCTAAGCTGTACCTATTTACACAAATGAAATTTGCAAATACGTAGATAACTAAAAGTTTGCCCAAGACTTGCTATGCTGACTTGTGATACAGTAGTACAACCACCGCAATGGCTAGTCGTAGCAGACATTTAAACACAGCGTGAGTCAGATAAAATCTCAAAAGAAAGAGACCGCTTTTTACTTTAGTCTTTGAAAAATATAATGATTAGATCAGGCTGTGATTTAAATCGGACTGAAAACTCTACACATTTCGACAGTGTGTGGTCATATCAACTTAAGTCTGAGGCTGTTGTGACTTACACTAACTAGTATGTGCAGCCATATTATTCAGTTTGTTGCTTGCTGAAATGTTGCACTTTTCTTTCTTAGCTCGCGTTGTCCGCAAAATAGTGCATTATTAGTGCCTAGTCACCCAAATTCGGGTAGTTCTGAGTTGTGCTATAGTGATGCCATTACGAAAGTGCAGCGAAAGGAACAGCACAGGTTTTTAATACTATTACATTTGCTGCGTTTTGAGTGTGCTCTGAGTTAGGTTATCTTTTTCTAGCTCTCTTATAATAGAGCTCGTGCTGTAGTTTCTGTAGGTTTGTATTTGGAAGTTAGTCACGTGCTAAGTTGTCTATTGTCGCGATATAGATTAAGAGGTCCTGAGGTTCTCGATAGATAAGTGGACCTATTGATTTTGAGTCGAATTGAAGTACGCATATGCTGCAAAGATTCACATTCTTTGTCGGAGGGGCACTGTGACTCAGTTTGAAGATTTGACGACCTAACATCTAAACATTTCATCGGTATTACACAATTATACTACGCAGAGCAACTAGTTAGATTACAGTCAATGGATTAATGGAAAGCACATAATTAAGGAAATTACATTTTGCAGGTCAAAGTAAGACATCTACAAATACATTATTTGCCAAACGACCTAAAGTCAAAAATAATGATTACAATCATCTCATATCAATTCAAGAATACAAATTACTTTTTTAAATCTACTGCTTGAAGGTCTTAGCGTAGGGGTTGAGCCGTAAAAGAACCTGCTTGTTCTTAAGAGGGTTCTTCTTCTGGACGCTGGTACGCTTAGTTGTCTTGTCACCAGATGGCTTGACGACAGCCTGGATCTCAGCAGAGTTGATGAGACGGGTGATGTCAGCGTTGTAGACAATGTTGGTAGGAAGAGTGTAGGAGGACTTGGCGGAGGGAGTGGTTTCGCTGCCCCAGATGGAGTCAAGAGCCTCGAAAGCAGACTCGGTCCAGATGACGAAACGTCCGATGTGTCCACCAGGAGCGAGCTGGAGGACAGAGAGGGTGCTGACGTGAGCGGTCTCGACACCGGGGATGTTGCGGAAAGCCTTGACGAGCGAGGCACCCTCGGTTCCGTAGACGACGAGAGGACCACGGCGCTGAGTGTAGCGGCGGCCACGGAGCTTACCCTTACCGGCACGCATCTTGCGAGACTTGATGACCTTGATAACATCACGGTGGGCACCGAGGGCCTTAAGGACGGCAACAGCCTCCTTGGTCTTGGTGAGGGACTCAACGGCACCAGCAACAACGAGGGGAACCTCAGGGACGGTCTCGATGCGGTGTCCGCGGGCGAGGACGAGAGGAGCAACGGCGGAGGCAGCAATGGCGGAAGCGGTAGCGAATCGCTTCTCGTTAAGGTTGACCTTCACGTTCCACTTACGCCAGGTCTTGGTGGGGGCGAACATACGACCGCCACGGCACATGTTACCGAAAGCAGCCTGACCGGCACGGTGAGTACCGCCGCCGGAGACACGGGGAATACGTGCGACAGCACGACCAGTACCTAGCAACGAACCAACATTAGCATCCTATTCCACAGCAACCATTTTCACTCTATATTTCTTGCTCTCTCTTCTTTTCTCTCTCTCTCTTCAAAACACAGATGGAAACACACCCCATGACTCGGCAGAGGTCTGGTGACCGGCCTTCTCGGAGACGGCATAGGACTGACGCTTGTTCTTAGCGACACCGGTGTAGACGGCGTGGACGATGTCGGAACGGATGGGCGCCTTGAAGACGGCGGGAAGAGGGATTGTCTTCTCCGAGAGAACACCGTCGGTGCCGAAAACCGAGATCTGAGGTCTGAAAGTGGCCATTTGTGTGGTGATTCGGTGAGTTGTTGGAGGTTTGCTGGAACTGGCTGGCCTTTGGCGATGGTGCGTCGGTCTGGGACGTGTATCAAACTGCGCGCGCCGCACCGCACCCGACAGTGCTTGCTGGGGCTCGCAAATTTTGCCAAAGTGCGCGTGACTGCTGTAGGGCTACGTTAAGCCCTAATTCGTATGTAATGTCATGTGTAATTTCGTTACTAACAGCTAATACAAAACCCTCATTTCGAGAAGTCATCCTACTTCAGCGCCGCACTGCGCACGTCCCACACCCACACCATCTCGTCCCAGCCGACGGTGCACACCCATCCCTCTTCACCCCAAAGACTCCAGTCGCATCCGACGACAAATTCCGTGTGTCTGTCCCAGCGCGCTCGCATACCAGCGTTGAGTGTGCCTCGTCGCATGTTCATCAGTGGTGGCTGTTTCCGCGCAGATACGTCTTCCCATACGCGTGCGCTCATATCGTAGCTAGCAGATAATAGTAATTCCGGCGCGTGGGGCGACCATGCTACTTTGCGGACTGCATATTCATGGCCAAGAAGCTCGTTGATCGGACTAGCTGTTGACGTAGCTCCTGATCCTGCGTTTCGTGGTATAAATCGCAGATCCCAGATTCGGATCGAGCGGTCGACTGATGATGTCGCCAGCACATCTGGCCGGTATTTGTTCCAATCTAACGACAACACTTCTGCTCCATTGTGGGCGTAAACAGAAGCAATTTCATGCTCTCCAGCTCGTGGATCCCATAACCGTAGAAACGAATCAGAAGAACACGACGCTAATAGCGCCGATGAATGTGGTGAATATGCCGCTGCATATGTACACGACAATGATCCGCCGCGTGGTCGTAGAGTGGCAAGCGATGAGGGGCGAGCCGGTGACCAGATCTTGACCAGTCCATCCCAACTTGAAGTACAGAATGTAGTTTTGTCTGTCATATTCCAGTTCGCGCTGAATACTTCCCGCGTATGCTCGCGCCAACTCTGCACTGGATAGTCATTCAGCGAAATATCAAATAGCTTTACACTTCCGTCTCCTGTAGCAACCACAATCTGATTCTCATGGCTTTCCGACCACGCACAATCGAACAATCCGTCTTGGGTATCAAACCATTTCTCAGCCACGATTCCATTCGCAGTCAGTCCTAATACATATAAACGACCATTTCCCACTAATCCAAAATTCGCTGACGCTGCACATGCTAGTCGTGAATCAAAGAATGGTGAGTACTGTACTGCGTATCCGTTAAACCCCGTCGTGCGAAACGAATACATCGCGACTATTTGACTCTTATTCCCGATGTACCTCTGATTGATCTTTGTGTAGTTCAAGCAGATTCGATCAAAGCCATTTTCCAAATTCCTAATACAAAGTCAACTCACAATAAACAAAACTTTAGTATAAATTTCCCGCGCTCTTCAACAAGAAAGTCTGCACACAACTCCTCTTACAGCCTGGACAGTTGCGATCGGGGCGAGATTGTTTGAGCCGCATCTCCGCAATAGAGCAATTTAAAGTGTTTTTGTCGTGACTCGTCTGTATATTCATTGGTTTTTGATTTAAGCAAAAAAGAACAGGTTTTTCAATGGAATTGACTCTTAATTTGATAAACTTTTGTAATTTCTTCTGATGTTTGCTGTTGTGAAGGTGAGTACTTGAATTGCTATCGTCGTCATCGTCGGCTAATCGCCGTTATAGTAAGATTGCCGATATAATCACACTCCTTTTCAACTCTTTGAGAAGTATATACCGTCTATACCCATAACTTTTCTCTCTTGAACAGCATTTGACGTTGACTTTTTTTTAGGTAGGTGGCCTCAAAAGTCATGGCATGTGAATATAAAAAATGTACGCCGAGGTTAGTTTTATTCCGTTCATTTACCTACTCCTACTCACTCAAGTATTGATCTGTGTCTACAAGTTCATATTTTATGTTTCAAATTTTTACTATTTTGCGCATTTGCATCTAATTCACCAAAACTTTCTACAGACTTTCTACGTACGATGAGAACGGCGGAATACTCGTCCGAATACCCTATTGCCCGCTAAACTCCTTATTGAAACATTTTCTGATCTCTTTTAGTTTGTACCAGCTGCTTTTGTAGTTTAGAATGCTCTGTTAACTAGCTTGACTCTTGTTAGTATGCTATAACAGATTGCTGATGCGACCGGTGTTGAAAACTCTCTGTCAACTCTCTGTCACTAGTAAATCTGCATATAAAAAACCTCAAGCTATACTAGAATCTTCTTGTGTTAATGAACCTTGAAAATGTTGTATTAAATATGTGGTTACATCACAAAAGCAGAATTCATTAGAGTCTTTCTTCATCTTAGTTATGAAATAATGAAATTGAAGTCGCTAAAATTACAGATTTTGGAGTAGAGTTCAGGGGCTTGCTGAGTCCAATGTGTTCAACATCGCCGCCTTCTTTGAAGCGTCAAGCTCAAGCTGCTTACATTCTATAATTCTACCAGTTGTATCGATTCAGATGAAAACTATCTCAAAATCAATAATTCAAAGTCAAAAATGTTGCATTATTAATTTGAACAATGCCGGGATTCAAAGTTGATAGACATTTTTGCGTCAGGTCAGCGCATGTATGTGTTACTCTTGACATCAAGCAATCAAACCAAATCAGAACTGGCGCTTAAAATCCCATCGAATAGAAAGAAAGGAACTAACACAGTTTTTAAGTTTGAAAATATGAAATAGACATAGACATTTAGAGAACCTTGTTAGAAGACACAAATTCCAGTTTCTAGCCAAGTTCGCTTGATGACATCGACCAGCGTTTTCCTGTTTAAGGACTTCACACATGGCTGTTTTCTACTCGTCAATATTTTATTTGTGATGTTTTTTGTTTTGAGTTACTCTTTTTCTGAGTATGTTGTTGGTCAGATTATGTATTGAGAGCTAGACGAACAAGTTGCTAAGATTAACAGAACGTGTTTTTTAAATTCCACCAAACTTTGGAGTTGAAACATGTATGATATGCATTAGCTATTGCTGAGTAGCACATTTGCAACACTAAGTCCAAATCAGAGCCGTCATAGTGTAGATTTCTGATTCGCCCTAAGCTTTGGCCTAATAGTAGGTTTTATTTGACATTAATTTAGTGATAGTTAGGCTTGGAATCTACTTGGTATCTTTTTAATTATCGCGTTATTACGTTGTGCTGCGAATATTATTGAACGATCTGAATTTGACGCCGATTTGTCCAGGTCAGAGTCAACTGCGTGCTCTGTCGCTGATATTATTGCTGTCTGTGCTGTTTCTGTGCTGTTTCTTTATGTACCGTTCTTGTATTGTTTCTATAAACAGTTTTAGCGAGTCACAGCATTTTTGTCATGCAGTTGGAATATACGCCACAAAAGTCACCAACGAATGTTACATTCTATGGCGACACTGCTTACTTGTCACTTTGGCCGACAACATAACTTCTTTCATAATTCAAAAACTCGACCGCACGTCTCACGTAGTTGAATGAAACGTATTGAGAGTATACATTGATAATCTGTCAACTTTTTCTCTTCAGTGAACTTCACACATTAGCATATTACGAAGAAAATATTGAATTTTTGCATTTAAAACACTAAACCGACTTTACAGTTTTTAAATGGGAGATAGTACAATTCACATAAAAGACTGTTCAGTTAAAGAAATAATTTTGATCAATCACACGAGCCATTCAGCTAGAGGTTTTTTTTGAAGAAATCAGCGGTAAGACGCATAGCTTCCTGAGCGCGCTCCTTTTGCTCCTTTACTGTCCAATCACCTCTAGCCGCGGCGAATCCATGAAACATATCGTCCATTCTAACCACATCACATTTGTTCAATCCCTTCGTGAAAGGATCCAATTTTTCCGGAGGTTCACCGGAGGTAGCAATGACAAGAGTTGGGACGTCTTCGATTCCATTGCTGTCAAGTTCGGCGAGCATCGATGGATGGATGAGGGCGATCGCAGAAATGACTTGCTTTTGTGCGCAGAGCACAGCGACTTTACTACCCCAACAGAAACCGTAAAGACCAGTGGCTTTAACAGATGGATAAGTAGCATTAATCCATTGCATAACTTCAGCAACGTAATCGACATGCTTAGGAGGAGCGTTCTTCTCTAACCAAGCCGAGCGGTATGGCCCATCATTGAATCGAGCGGCTTCAATCGGCTCACCGTCGAAAAAGTCAGGCATGACTACAAGCGTATCGGGAAACACCTCTGATAGGTAATCTGCGCCCTGGAAGGTGTTCTTATGGAAACCAAAGATATCATAGATGCAAATCAAGGCAAGCTTTGCTGTGGCAGGAGTACCCGAGACGTACACCTTCTTGCCAGAGACAACGGAGTATGTACCTTTCGGTTCATAATCGGCTAACAAACTTAATTAGATGTATTCAATTAGGTATATGATTCATGATTACCTGTGAACTGTGGTGGTGGTACGCAATTGCAAGCTTCTGACATTTTGTGATATGTTGCGGAGAAGGGACGAAAGCAGTGAGCGATTACAAACGTGCGGTACTTTTTGACAAGAATAACCTGCTGGGTACAAGTACAAGCGTCTTTATATCTTTATAAATCATTGCAGAGTTAACTTTCACCTTCAATTTCCGTTTCTGTCCATTACAAATATTACAGATTACAATTGGCTCTTACGCGCATAAATGATTTCGGTTTCCCGGATAATCCTATGCGAGCTTTGCGAGCGTTATGTCCGTGTCGGTCATTGTTGCGCCGCATTGAAAGTTGACGTAAAGTTGCCTAAACTAAATAGAAAGAGGAATTAATCTCTCTACTTTGATAACATTCTATAAAGATTTGCTGTGCATACTTTTTAAAGCTTCAAAAAAGAGCTTTAGACTGTTTTTGCTCTGCTTACACTTCACACTCTTGCAGATGATGTTTTCAATTTCGATCAGAGTTGGATCTAAACCAGGGAGTTTGTGCTGAAAAGAATATCAAGAAATTCATAGACGGGGAGCAAATTGTTTACAGAAACAGCTTTATCTAGATTATAGTGAATGCAAAGTATTAGTTCTGATGATAGTCAGTAAGACGTGCGAATTATTTCAATGCGACGATCTGATCTATCTTTTTTGTGGAGCGGGAGCGACATTGAGAGAGTTGAAAACATAGTAGACGATTCTTACCGCAAACAGAATTACTAGTACATAAAATACGTCATTTGAAAAAGCATAAAACTGTCAAGAACCTGTTATTAAATGATGATAATCAATGTAAGATTGCAAATTCTTTCTACACAATACAAATGTGCTGGGCGAGAGTGATATAGGTCTTGTCATTTATTGGCGATGGTGGAGAAATGAGCGGAATAAGATTACTCTATATTGCATGTCTCAACTGTTTATCTAATGTACAATGCTAGAACAGGTTTTTGCATTAGATATACTATTGTAGAAAGCAATGAAGGAGGCGGGATGCTTTTATTTTAGCAAGTCTTGCTGTTATCAGCACGTGACCGCTAATTCTGTGTACGTTCGCGACTGGAGCGCCTCAATTTGAGCTTCCTGAACTCCGAGACCAAAATAAGGAAATGAGCAGAAGAAACGGTCAAAGGAGAAAGCCGTAAGGTAAATGAAGAAAGAGAGCAAAGACCAAGTCAGACTAATGGGCGATATGCATTGTAATTTCCTTTTGATATGTTCTGTGTGATTTTTTCAGAGACTTATAAATTTGTGATTACATCCATCCTTTGATTTCTATGCAACTGTATCACACTGCTTGGGACTTTTCCTGGGTCTGCCTGTTCAAATGGAGTAAGAGTCTTTCGAATTCGGTTTAGTGTCAGGGTTCTTCGGTCCTACCAATTGGAAAAATGATCTTTTATGTGCAACCAAATTGGGAAGCCACTGACAGAGACGTACTTCCAAATCAAAATATCAAAGAAATTAGACTTTTGGCGTTCGGTTCCAAAAGAAGAAAATCAAGTACATATGTAATTAGAAACTTTAACCTGGAAATTAGCAAACTTTAAAAAGCATCTACTCAGCCACAGAAGTCGATCTTTTAGCGATTGCGGAAACTGCGCAGAGACTGCGTTTTACCTATTCTTTCGCAACTCTCTAGTCCTAATTTAGAATTTATCAATGCTCTGCTCATGATCAATCACAGGTGAAGGTTATGCACTATATTATGATAACTAAAAAGTTTTATACAAAGTAGAATAGACAAATATATGCAAAGTGATAGTAGATAAGAAAACGAACATGTCAAGACTTATCGCAATCTATGCAAAAAAAAACTAGAAAAGCAAAATCAAAATGCCAAAAAATTACACCGTTGCTCCCGAAATAAAAACACAACAGAAAAAAAACTCAAGTAAATAAATCACAAAATGTAACTCCCATTATATCCCCAGATAGTAAAGAAATGCTCAAAAAAAGTTCTCCTCGTATATGATAATTTTCGTGTAAGACATTATGAATCAAAAAGTAATTTCACCTGCTAAGCTTGGTGTACCGATATCAGCCTCCAAATCAATACCATCCTTTGTTCTTCTCATTTCGACGAATCTCTCAAACTGTCGTACAACAGTGTTCCACTCGCTAAGCGCATGTCCCGCGTAGCGAAGCGTGTTTCCGTGTGGCGTAACAGCTGGCGGCGCAGAAACTGAAGTAGAAACTGGGAAATTCATTGAATAAAGATCAAATGTTGAGGAAGATGATAATGCTGGCGATGACTGTGCAGTCAACTGTGTTATGGGCGGCGGTAGAGCTTGTACTGCCGACACAAATGAAGACGAACTGCTAGCAGGCGGAGTTAATGTAGTTGGTCCCAACGGTCGACGTCCATTTGCAACCATATTCCGGTGTGCAACCATACTCATCACGCTGTTTGTAGCAAAAGGAAGTCGTGGAGCCGGAATAGGTGCAGATTTATGCATGGTAGACGCTGACGATTGAGACATTGTTGATTGTGTGAAAAGTGATGATGATGACGATGACAATGATTTCGATGGTGTTGATGGTGTTGATGATGCAAAGTACTGTTGTCTGTGATGATCAGTAGGCTGCAGCATAAAGCAATATGCTTTTTCTGATCCGAAAAGTGCTGGTGATGAAGTAGACGGCCTAAATCCAGGGTTGACTGTCAAATCAGATGCAGATGTAACAACTGAAGACATGGAAAGATTCGAAGAAACAGAGCTAGACCGTTTCAACCTTGTGGGGCCCATGCTTTCATTCTCAGTTGAGTCTGATTCGAATAAACTGCTACTGCTTCGTAAAAATTTTACTCTTCTGAAAATAGAAGCTAAACCTCTCGCTGCAGATGCTGGAGAAGGTGCAGCCGCACTATTTAAATAACCATCAGAAGCAGTGGGCGCAACTGCAGCGGCAATGAAAACTTCTTCATCATGCACGTCGTACCTGTTTGCAACAATCTTTAATCTATTTGCGCTTTCAGACTCAGCAGCTGCTAAAAGCTCTTGCCTAAACTTCATTGAAGAGTGAAAAAATTGTTGTGCAGCAGTATCACGTCCTGAACACTGTAACAATGCCATGCGACGACCGGGCACAGGAGAAGCGGGCATGATGTTGACCGCACGACCAGATGCAGCTAGCTTTCGAAGAGCAATGTAAAGAGAAGAAAGTCTATCAAAAATATGATTCACAGCATCTGCACTTCGCGGGCTGCTAGATCGAATGACACGCCAGCAAATTAATCGCATGTAGTACGCTCGCACAAGCGGCGCCCAGTGACAGAAAAACTTCTTCCAAACCGCTGGACTAAGAATCCACTCAACTGCATCTTCCTCCTTGGCAAAATTTTCCCAGAAAGTATACAAAAAAATGATTGCTCGAACCTCGGTCATGGATGATTCAGATGTAACCAAACGTTTCACAATGTCGAGCCAAAATGACCAGCTGATTTGATCCGCTCTCGTCGAGCCAGCAAGCGTCATGAGAGCAGCTTCGACAAAGTCACAAAGCGTCACACAAGACTCGGAGTCGTACAAAGGAGTCCGCTTGGCGGCAGCATGCAAAACAGTCGCTTCAAAAAACCGGGTGTAAGTAGTGGCATATGCAGTACATACGGGACCTGACAGTTCCAAAATCTCTTTGAATGCAAGAAGAACCTTCATTTGTCGTAGTTGTCGAACAGAAGATACTGTAACAGTAGGGCGGATTGTTGCGTTGACTTCTGTAGCAAGCCCGGTATCGACATGTTGCGACGACATTGGTGAACGATGCCGATGTAATACTGACTCTATTATGCGAAGAATAGCGGCATGTAGATGTAAAATGCCAGGGGTAGAAACAATTGCTTCGTCAGGAGTCATATCACCAAGTGTTGATGTGAGGGCAATGTAATCTGAAGCTATTACGTAGTAATGCTTAACAAAAGATGCAAAGACATCACTATCTTGGTTACCCCACCATCGTTGCGCCCAGGCGCCGTAAAGATATTCTCGAAGGTCAGAAGAAAGGAGAGGGCGAGCAGCAATTTCAGAATCAGCGACAATAAGTTGACAAAGGTGACTAGGAAAAACAGAGGTAGCTGAACGTCGCAGGTTTGAGACAATTAACGGAGTAAGGCCGCACTGTTTCCTAACGCGGCCAATTTCAGAGTGCTTGAGCCGCAGCAAGTAAAGTAATGCGGGAGCAACGTCTTTGATGAAAAAGAACGCATGCGCGAGAACAGCACCAGCAAAAACCGAGACAGAGATTGGAACTGGTTTCATCATAAGTCTGTCAATAGCAAGTTTAAGGGTATCTGTTAACGCAGCATTGTACAATTCGAGAGTGGATGCGGATGCCATACGCCACTCGTGCCGACTAAGTATGCCAAAAATGGTCTCGAGGTATGCGGCGCGGTCCGCAGCCGCAACTGTTTTTGGCGACGAACGGTCCTTGAGTGCGTCAAGCGATGCAGACCACCATCGTAGAAAAATGAGCAGTCTGCGTTCGAGTTCGCGAGGAGATACAAGCGTTGACTCGCCAATTCGAGCACGAAGAAATGGAAGCACTGATACTCGGAGGACGTTGGCTTTGTGAACGGTGGTGCGCGAAATAAATCTGTGGGGAGCAAAAAGTATGTTAGATAGGCAGTGCTAGACACAATTTTGTAGACGCGACAACGTACTTGCTGAACTCCGTTTCCAGTACACGAAATTGCTCTGTCCAAACACGAGATTCTTGTGGTAGCTTTAATGGAACACGCTCTTTCGATGGAGGTGGTGACCAGAATGTGAACATGGACGAAGCCGAAGACGACGGCGGTGATGAGCTCAAGGAAGGAGTAGAGCACGAAGAAGGCGACGTAGGAGAACTGCAGCGAGGCGGACGATGAAATGCCAGCTTTGGAGAAGCCAGAAGCGGTGAAGGTGGATTTGGAAGGACGAAAGGGCCCGGCTCTGGGTCGTCGCGCAGCTGCGCACGAGTCGGGCACGAGACGGCAGCCATTTGGGCTAGATCTCAGAGAATATTGGCTGAAAAATTAAACAAAATAAAAGAACGTGAACAGAAACAGTGAAAGAGAAAAAGAAAACGAAAACGAAAAAGGACAGGAAAGACAAGAGTCGTGATGCGCGGGGCTGGACGAGAGCAGCGGACAAGGAAAGTATTTATGGAAAGCAAGACATCTTATTTTACTTTCGACAAGGACGCCCTATGCCGGGGAACGAAACACGGAGAGCGAGAGAAAAAAGGTAGAGCGCGGGCCGCACGTGGCTGGAGCGCTGTGGCTGAAGAAGAGACGTCATTAGCGCGTACTCGGCGATCTTTTTCTTTTTCCAAGGAAGCTGCTTTGATATTTGGGCTATGCATTTTGAACTGCAGGATGACTCTCTGTGGTGGATGTATGGCTGAGTGTAAGTGCAGTTATGACTTGCATACCTCAAGCGTCTCACTGAGCATGTTTCCTCTCAATACGTAAACCACGGGGCTGTTCGCGGCTTGTTCGTTTGAGCCAAATGACGATTTTGTGCGGCGAGCGCATTGTTCCGGACGGGTTTTTCGTACATATTTGAGTCAGTAAATGAGTGTACTTGTGTTGTGATTTGGTTCAACGTAGTTACAATCTATGACTGTTTTTTCCTGGCTTTCTTTTGTTATTACATGTTTTTATGGTGTTATTCTACTCTGTGGATTATAACAAAGACTGAAGAGTACGTCATTAGAATGTATTCCAGCCAGCCAACCCCCCGCCTCCCGGACATCAGCTAGTTGCTGAGAAAATTACCGCGGCATTCTCACTCGCTCTTATTATTGTTTCGATTTTACTTTTGTTCAAAGGCAATTTGTTGTAGTAAAAATATAATTCTGCGTTTACATTCAGCATATCGCCGATGGCAAAGGACAACGAGCGGCAAATGAAACTATCAAAATGAGTACGTATTCGTCTCAATTTTAGAAAAAGGGCTTCAGCGCGGAAGAGCTCGGCTCAGTGTATGTGCGGCTTGCGCAGCCTCCCTTCTCCTTACTTTTTTCTAAAGAAAGGTTGTGTCGAGTATAAATAGATTTTATTGATTGAAATAACCTAATATTACCCGTTTAAGAGAGATTTTCTTAAAATTTTCTTAGATTTTTGTTTCATAGTATTAAATCGTATTTTATAAGCTCTTCTTTCTGAGCATCAACTTGTTCTTAGTTTTGTGCCTCACTCGCAACACTTCTCAGCTTGTTGCAATTTTAAAATTATTGCCAAAGAAAAAGGAATTAAAATAAAAAAAATATAAAAAAAAAGATAGTATTTGTCTATACTTTTGGTAATCCGCTCATACTCGCTTTCTTTGATTCGATCCACGCTGGATCTACCAATCTATCTCTTGCTTCCCACAAATATTTATAACTCGTCTTTATAGTACCATCGCTCACACCCGCGCGCTCTGCAATCTTTCCTGCGCTACGAGCCTCTCCAAACAATCCTGCTGCCATATAAATCGTTGCCGCAGCAATCGAAATAGGAGATCGACCAGCCAAAATACCCTCTTTAGCTGCCTGTCGGGCAATGTACTGCGCACCGCTGGCTACTTGTGTCGTCAATCCCAAGTGCGAGCAGAATCTGTTCATCAAGTCTTCTGCGTTTGTGCTCACCAACTGATACTCCTGATCAGTTGCACCCACTGCTGCGTTCAAGTTTGAGCCACTCTCTAGTAATATACTATCGATGATCTTGAACACACGTCCAATCTCTTTCTTTGGCACACTAGTTAACAAGCATATTTCTTTAAATGTTCGCGCGACACCGCTTTGTCGACAGGCAATAAATATTGCTGCTGCTTCAATACTGTCTTGCGACTTTCCCTTCAGTTTTCTATGATCCTCAACTTTTTTGTAGATATCTTTCGCCGTGTCTTGCACGACTCGCGGTAACGAATACCGCTCGCACATCTGCGAAATCTTGCTGTACGCAGCTTGTAAAGCTGAATCACGTTTATCATGAACCACCTTGTTTTGTGCGCGATTGAGCTCACGAC
>JAJLWK010000187.1:0-22945 GCA_030570675.1 Myxozyma neglecta | reverse complement strand
ACCATAAACTTTCATTTTCTCACACCTTTTTCTACCTCTTTGTGTCTACTTTTTTTTTTCTTACAAACAATTATGGTAATCGCAGATTTCTACTTTGTTAGATTTGCGGAAGTTTTTTTTCCACTGTGCGAAGTATTGTTGAAAAGTATGGAGCTGTAAATTTTCCAAGTGTAATGGACGTTTAGCTTTGTTAGATACGCAAGCAAGTCTGAGCGGAAACTTACCAAAATAGGTTAGCTGCCCGACATACAGCAAATATTTAGAGTTGTGCCACCGACTTGCGAAATTCCGGCTTCCGTCACTGGTGTCGCGTCTCCTTTCCGTGTTCTTCTTGCCTCCACAGCCGCGCGGGTGCATTTGCGCATTTTTGCACTGCCCTTCCTCGGATCAGGTTCTGAATGCATCCGAGTCTTCGCTTTTCGCCCATTTCACTCGGAGGTATGTTGACCAGTGGCGGATTCATGTTTCTTTTCGCATCAGAGGAACAGCAATTGGTAACCACGTGTGGCAGCCAGACTGCACGTTATTGAGCTCCAATAGTCAGTGCCGAGTTGCTTTCTTAGCACTTCTTCTGTTTAATTAGAAACCTGTATTATCACCTAAACCATGTGTTATAAGCTATGTATGTTTATAATTATATTTTCACCACAACTGATACTTTAAATTTGTTTGTACGGGTTCGCGACAACGCCGTACTTGTTTTCCTCGGCTTCACTCCAGTTTCTAAACCCGAAACTTTAAATTTAGCAACGACACAGCCTCGGAACTTTAATTGTTACTGCTTCGATTCGACACAATAAGCCAAGAGTATCGCAATCAAGTGCGCATCGTTAAAATCCACGGGACATCCCCCAATACTGTTCTATCTCAATTCTACCTTTTGTTGCCATCACCAATCTTTCTCCGTCGCGCACAATGGCAGAGAAAGCTGGTCTTGCTGAAGAAGGATGGGTCGATGCCCATCAACCTACCGATAATCAGTACGATGATGTCGACCATGTCATGACTGACAATGAGTTCGACGAGCGTGTAACTCAATTGGCGCGCCAGATTTCTCATATTTCAACTTATTCTGATACTGCTTCGGCTCCCGGAGGTGCTGTTGGCAATCTCAACCCATTTCTTGATTCCTCTACCGATCCCCGCTTAGATCCGTTTAACGAAAAGTTCTCCGCGGCATTTTTTGTCGAGTCTATGCTGGATATTGCTCGTCGTGACCCTGATGCTTATCCTGTTCGTACAGCTGGTGTTTGTTTTCGTAACCTTTCCGCCTACGGTTATGGAACAGGCTCCGATTATCAAATGACAGTTTTGAATACATTTCTTAAAATCCCTCTCTCCATTTATAACAGTATCTCGTCAGCTAATAGAAAGCGAATCGACATTCTGAGAAATTTCGATGGTGTTTTACAGCCCGGCGAGATGCTCATGGTTCTTGGTCGCCCTGGCTCGTAAGTAATCGTCAGATACAGATGATTTTAAGAATATATTGTCTAACTAATTTAGTGGTTGTTCAACTTTCCTGAAAACAATTGCGGGCGAAACTCACGGGTACAATGTGGATGGAGATTCGCACCTTAATTATCAAGGTAAGTTTTGCAAATAAAATACTCTATGATGATGGACACATACTAAACTACAACCCTCAGGTGTGCCATACAATCTCATGAGGACTCAGTTCCGAGGAGAGGTTTTGTATAATGCAGAAACCGATGTACACTTTGCGCAACTAACTGTGGGAGATACACTCAAGTTTGCAGCCTTAGCTCGTACTCCCTCAAACCGTATCGCAGGTGTTTCTCGTGATCGTTATGCTGAACACATGCGTGATGTCGTTATGGCAATGCTTGGTCTTTCTCATACTGTTAACACTAAAGTTGGAGATGATTTTATTCGTGGTGTATCTGGTGGTGAACGTAAACGTGTCTCTATTGCAGAGGCTATGTTGGGTGGTGCGCCTTTACAGTGCTGGGATAACTCCACAAGAGGTCTCGATTCTGCAACTGCTCTCACGTTTATCCGTAATCTTAAGCTTTTTGCGCGCACAACAAAAACTACATCTCTTGTCTCTCTTTACCAAGCTTCTCAAGATGCATACGATGAATTTGACAAAGTGGTGGTTCTTTATGAAGGTCGGGAAATTTTCTTTGGTTCCACAAAAGTTGCGAAGCAATTTTTCATCGACATGGGCTTTGATTGTGCTGCTCGTCAGACAACTGGTGATTTCTTAACCTCTCTCACTAATCCTTCAGAGCGGATCATTCGTCCAGGCTTTGAAAACAAGGTGCCTCGCACCCCTGATGAGTTTGTTCAGAAATTTAAGGAGAGCGACCTCTACAGAGCTCTCATAAAAGAAGCTGATGAATTTGATCAGCAATATCCATTGAATGGAAGCACTCTTGAAAGTTTCATTACATCCCGCAAAGCAAGTCAGTCTAGAAATATCTCTGTGAAATCACCTTACACCATATCAGTGTCCATGCAAATCAAGCTCTGTGTTACTCGAGGATTCCAGCGTCTAAAAGGTGATTTGACTTTATTTTTCACTACCATTATCTCGCAAATTATCATGGCTTTGGTTGTTTCTTCTATATTTTACAACCTTCGAGCTGATACTGCTTCGTTTTATTCTAGAGGTGCATTGATCTTTTTCTCCATCTTGCTCAACGCGTTCTCATCGGCTCTTGAAATTCTCTCACTTTATGTTCAACGTCCAATTGTGGAAAAGCATTCTCGGTATGCATTCTACCATCCGTTTACTGAGGCTGTGGCATCTATGCTTTGTGACATGCCATTAAAGATTCTTGTGGCGGTGTCGTTCAACCTTACACTTTACTTTATGACAAATTTGCGGAGAGAAGTAGGTCCGTTCTTCATCTACTTTCTGTTTTCTTTTGTGGTAGTGTTGTCCATGTCCATGATTTTTAGAACTATAGGTGCCTGCTCAAGATCTATCTCTCAAGCCATGGCTCCTGCTGGTGTGCTTATTTTGTTACTTGTTATTTACACAGGTTTTACCATTCCTGTGAGAGACATGCATGGATGGGCTAGATGGATGAACTACCTGGATCCTATTGCTTATGGCTTTGAGTCTTTGATGATTAATGAATTCCGGCATCGAAGATTTCCTTGCGCGGATTTGATACCACGCGGTTCGTTGTATGATTTGATTCCACTTGAAAACAAAATCTGCAGCGTTGTCGGATCTGTTGCCGGGCGGGATTATGTTCTTGGTGACGACTATATCGGACAAAGTTTTAGCTATACGGAAGGCCATTTATGGCGTAATCTCGGTATCCTTTTTGGTTTCGTTATCTTTTTCTGTGGCGTTTACCTACTTGCCACTGAATACATTGCGGCTGCCCGTTCAAAGGGTGAAGTTCTTGTGTTCAAACGCGGACAGCTTCCTCCTGCTGTGCGCATTAATGACGACATTGAAGCCGCAAATACGCATGAAAGGGAAAAATATGAAACCTCGTCTTCTTCTGAAGAAATTAATATTCAAAAACAGACCGATATTTTCTTCTGGAAAGACGTGTGTTATGATATCAAAATTAAGAATGAACCACGACGTCTGTTGAATTTTGTGGATGGCTTCGTCAAACCAGGTACTTTGACAGCACTTATGGTAAGGTTATTTTTGCATTCATTTTGAAATAATACTAATGTTGATGACAGGGATCTTCGGGAGCTGGTAAAACAACTTTACTAGATGTTCTTGCTTCTCGTGTCACTATGGGTGTGGTAACGGGTGAAATGTTAGTTAACGGCCACCAGCGTGACTCTTCATTCCAGCGTAAAACTGGTTACGTACAACAGCAAGATTTGCATTTATCGACTTCTACCGTTCGTGAAGCTCTCACCTTTTCCGCAGTTCTTCGTCAGCCGGCATCTATCCCTCGAGAGGAGAAAGTTGCTTATGTTGATGAAGTAATCAAAATTCTGGAAATGGAGGCTTACGCAGATGCAGTTGTGGGTGTTCCAGGCGAAGGATTGAATGTTGAGCAGCGTAAGCGTCTTACAATTGGAGTTGAATTGGCAGCCAAGCCTGCTTTGCTTCTTTTCCTTGACGAACCTACATCTGGACTTGATTCACAAACTGCTTGGTCTATTTGCTCGCTCATGCGTAAACTTGCAAACAGCGGACAAGCAATTTTGTGCACAATTCATCAACCTTCTGCTATTTTGTTTCAAGAATTCGATCGCTTGCTCTTCTTGAGCCGTGGTGGAAAGACTGTTTACTTTGGTGAAATTGGACAAAATTCATCTATTCTCACTTCTTATTTCGAACGTAACGGGGCTCATCGTTGTCCTCCGCAAGCGAATCCTGCTGAATGGATGTTGGAGGTTGTTGGTGCTGCACCAGGTAGCGTTGCTGCTCGTGATTGGTTTGACTGCTGGATGAACTCCCCTGAGCGTGAGGCTGTCCGCAATGAGATAGATCAAATGAAGGCGGAATTATCGAAGCTGCCAAAATCAGAAGATCCCACAGCCTCAAAAGAGTTTGCTGTCAACTTCACTAGTCAGTTCAGAGAGGTTTTTGTCCGCGTATGTCAACAGTACTACCGTACCCCTTCGTATTTGTGGTCGAAGATGGGATTATCGTTCTTATCAGCACTGTTCATTGGATTTTCGTTCTACCGAGCTGGTACATCGCTTCAAGGTCTTCAGAATCAAATGTTTTCGGTTTTCATGATGTTTACTATTTTCGGAAATATTTGTGCGCAGTTGATGCCAAATTTTGTAACGCAACGATCTTTGTATGAAGTCCGCGAGCGTCCCTCAAAAGCTTACTCATGGCAAGCATTTATGTTGTCTAATATTTGCGCAGAAGTTCCATGGCAAATAATTTGCGCTACAGTTATGTACTTCTGCTGGTATTATCCTATTGGTTTTTACAAGAATGCTGAAGCAACTGATGCAGTACATGAACGTGGAGCTCTGATGTTTTTGTTGCTTCTTGTTTTTATGATCTTCACATCAACATTTGCTCATATGTGCGTTGCTGGATCTGAAATTGCCGACACAGCTGCCAATATTGCGAATTTGCTCTTTTCACTTTGTTTGATTTTCTGTGGTGTGCTTGCGACTCCCGAAAGTATGCCAGGATTTTGGATTTTTATGTACCGCGTCTCGCCTTTTACGTATCTTACTGATGCAATGCTTTCGGTCGGTGTCGCGAACACTGATGTTGTTTGTTCAGATATTGAGCTGAAAAGATTCAATCCTCCTTCTGGATTGAGTTGTGGGCAGTATATGAATGACTATATGGCGGTTGCAGGTGGTCAGTTGATGAATCCTAATGCTACCAGCGATTGCGATTTCTGTACGGTGAAATCCACGAATGTTTTCTTGGCCAGTGTCAGTAGTTCGTACTCGCACAGATGGAGAAACTTTGGGCTGATGTGGGTTTATGTTGTGGCTAATGTTTTTGGCGCCATCGCTTTCTATTGGCTTTTGCGTGTCCCCAAGAAATCATTTAAGAAGAAGAAAGACTAAATTATTGATTTCTAAAGTGTCATACATTTGTTAGATTATAGATTCCAGGATTCTAGTGTTGCGATTTTAATATCACTTTTTTTTGTCAGATAAGAATGTAAGAGTTATGGCACATGCGTAACTGCGTAAATACGTAACGAGGAAAAATCAGTTCAGACGTACTACATTGGAATCACTACTTTCATGCCAAAGGCGGATAGCACAACGTGCAGTATCAATACTAATTCTTCTACATGACCAATATTTTCTGTGATTACAAGTGAAGTATGTTTGTTTGCGGTATCACAAATCTTCTCATTAAATTATGAACTAAATATTACAAAAGTCATCAACCAACCCAGAATCAAAACCAATTAATAACATGCAAAATTCTTAAAAGAGAGCGGCGACGAGAGCACCAACGACACCGACGGTAACAATGTTAGTAGCTTTAAGAGCTCCAGCGGCACCAGTGAAGGTGGCGATAGGAGCAGAAGAGTTCGAGGCAGTAGGAACCTGAGAAACAGAGGGGCTTGGGGAGTCACTGGTGAGGTAAGAGATGGTGAATGGAATGCAGCCAGCGGGGGCATCACCGTCGGCGTAGTACATAGCCTGGTACTGGGTCAACGAGTAGCGGTAAGGGTCGTTGGTGTTCTTGCAAGCGTAGAAGCCATCAGCGGTGCCATTGATAGCAAGAGTGTTGTCACCAATGATTGAGAATTGGTCGTTGTCACCGAGGACGGAGAGAGTGAGGGTGTTTCCATAAACTTGGAGAACCATGGGGAAGGGGAGACCAATGTCATAAGTGAAAGTGGTGTTTGACGGATCAAAGTTAAGAGTCTGACCAATGACGTCGTTGAGGAAAGCATAGTTGATACCAGCACCCTCGTGAACGGTGGAGAGGAAGTTCTTGTCAATGGAGGCATCCTCAGAGGAGACCTGGAGAGTGACATTGACCGCGGTAGCAGCCGCAGCGAGGCCGAGAACAGGAAGAGCACGCTGAAAGAATCTCATTGTTTGTTGTTGTGGTAGTTAAGAGAACTTGTTGAGAGCACAGAGGTATCAGGGAAGAAGGAAAGTGGGCGGGTATAAATAATAAGACGAGGGTATCAATCCAGATCCGACGTCCTGAGCAATCAAATTGCTGCTGCTTCGAAAGTAAACAGTAAACACCGGATGCGGTCACTAGCGCGAACTGTGTTCAGCGCGTCGCGCTTCGAATTCGGCAAAGTCAGGTGGAACCTTACATAGCATGCAAAACCTGCACGAAAGAAGCTAGTGCCTCCTGAATTAGAAACTTTAGACTCAAACTCTAAAGTGGTTTGATTCAGATTTGACGATTCGAGAGCAAACCTTAAATTAAAATTAGAACTCGAGCAAGATTCGACTTTTTCCGGGGGACGCCTGGTGACCGGTGTGTATTTTTAGTAAAAAAAAAAAAGCGGACTACCAAAGGCTGAATCAAGGTACAATTGTGAATAATCATTAATTTTCATTAGTCTAAACGAGTAAGGCTTCGTCGTCTATGCTGCCGTAGATTCGCTGAAGCATTGTGATTATCTCAAACAGCCCATCGTTGATCACGAGCGTAGCCAGAACTAAACAAGTTGACGTGTTAGTGACATTCTTGACTAAACGCTAGCCACGGCCAAAGTCTCACTAGTGACACCACTTACTGTACGAATAAATCAAAACAAACCCATCTTCTGCACCCTCCATTTCTTGTTGAAGTCGCAGATGTCGGAATTCATTGACCTTCGAGATCATCACTTTACGAGCATGCTCGCTGTTTGGCAAGTGCTCAGGAAGCGGTAAACCTAGTCTAAGCGATGACGACACCACTGCGCGAGTGTCAACGGCTTCTTCTTCTTCGGTAGGCAAAGGCACAAATAACTCACAATAGAAGAGAAGGAACACTCGATTGTTAAGTTCCCGTCCTGAACAGCAAAATTAGTCCCTAGCACAGATTCGGTTTAGTACCTTCACAAGCTTTACATACGTTCCTGTTCAGTGAAGGCTATTATTCGAACTTCGAACTGACCCATCGAACCCTCTCGCGCTAGCATGTCCTATCGAATCTTAATTAATTGCGTTATGCATCCAATCACACTTTAACTCTCCATACGTTCATCATGTGAAGTGAATCTAGAATCTCTTGCGTCGACTTAATTATTGTCTCGTACTCAGCCATCGGAAATGCGCCTTTCAAACGAAATTCTTTTCCTGCCTGAGAAAGCAAAGGTGTCATTTTCAGTAACGATTTAGAAAGCTGCATTTCTTCGTCCAGACCCAGGTAATGATCTGTTGAATTAGTTGATGCCAGACTTCTCAACGGATCTCTCTTCCAAAGCAAACCCATTCGAATCCAAAGCGTTCCAAGCTTTCGTTTGAGCTCTGCGCGTGCACTATTTGGCCATCTAAATCGGTGTCAGGATGATACTTTTCATTATAACATTTCAATTGCATACATGTACAAAGTAACCAGTACTCCCCAAATGACTCCGAGTGTCACTGATACCATGCGATGCCCTGCATGACGTCAATTTTCATGTCCTCTTTCTGTTGTATTTACACATACAGGCAATTTCGCCAACGACTGGCGTCAGCCCTCCTTCATCATCGTCATCGTCATCGTCAAAATCATCACGAGATATACTGAAAGCATATAGAGCAGTCAAGTTGAACGTAAGTAGAATGAATCTTATAATCTCGTTAGCGACCACTAAACATTTCACTTCGAATTTGAACCTGTACCGTCCAAATACCGCATTCGGTTTTCCTGTTAAAACGATGTGAAAGCAACCAAGTGCAATACAGAATCCTACAAGTGGAAGAACGACTGCATTTCCAGGTGCCATTGACCATCTGAAATACTGTTAGATCGACTCATTGACACTGTCTGGTTCACTTACGCAACAATAGCCAAGAAAGTGCCTAAACAAGTTCCTAAAATACTTCAAAATTGTTAGCATTATTTCTCCTTAGAATCTTTGTCTCATTTTAAATGCACCTACCGATAAAACGCTGTTGATAATGTTGCTCCAATCGATACACTCATCACAATCACAAATGAAACCAATCCCCACTCCATGCGATAAAAATTAAACCACGGTCCTGTTTTTTGCATATAAGCAGGCAAAGTAAACAGCATTGAGCCAATACCGACTTTGATGCCGTATAATATATCAATTCGTCGAAAAGTATAAAGAGCGCGCCAGACTCTAAGACGTAGAGGATCTTTGATTGAAGATTCAGGAAACTTGACCTCTTCATCGTTAAACAATCGGAAAAAAGAGCGCGGCAGAGGGACGACATTTGGATTTGTGTTTATAGCCGATAGATCAACAGCAATTGGTCTCCAGAATCGCATCCATTCCCACGATTGTAAATGCCTTGCATTAACATAGTCATTGTACTCTTCAATACCATCAATAATCTCAATTAAACAGTCAGCTAAACTTTGTAAGCCATAAGTGAATTGTCCGCATATAGCAACGACTTCTTCCAAATAAGCTCCAATCTCAGCGTGGTCTTCTTGTACTTGTGTACGGAAAAGATCCATGGCGTATATATCACGAAGTGTAGAAACCCGGGCGTCTGCAAAGACCGCTTTGCTTTGAAGTAAGTCGGATTTTAAAGTAGATGGTATTATTATCTTGTCGTGACGACCAGTTCCGCTAAATCGCATAGAGTTGAGTACAATACAGTATTGGTTTGAGATGTCGGTCTATAACATGTTAGATCAATAAACACTTATTATCTCAGTTTACTTACAATCTTATCTGCAAAATAATGACTAAAAACATCAAAAAGCTCCAAGCACGAGTTCTTTCGATATCCAGGTTCGACTTCAATAAGCTTGAGCTTCAAAATATGTGAACTTCTCAAACCTCCAATTTTCTGCAAAAAATCCTCAATTGAGCGGGTTGATCGTTTCAAAATTTTGTATTCACCAATAGTGCCCCACGCATAGTGCTCAAACATCGCTTCGTGAAGCGATGTGTCAAGTGCTCGATGTGATGATTGGACCGTTTTGAAGAGTCGTTCGTAGTCGGCTACTCGAAGAGGAGAGTCAGATGTGAAGCCGGTAGTGAGTACAATAAGCTACTCTGTTAGATATGTCTAAAATAAATTATAAACTTACAAGTTGCCCGTATTGATCTAACGTTTTGTTGATATTTGATCTAAATTGTTAGCCATAAAATCATTAATGTGAGCCCAAAAACATACTTTAATTCTGAAATAGCGGTAACAGGAAATAGTACTAAACAGACAGCAGTAGCAATCAGAATTCCACCATTCACAAGAGCTGAAACTTGAATCAGCTTTGAAAATGATATATTTCCTTTCTGAATTGATCCCTCTCGAATTAAAATGGTTGCAAACGAAACTGATGCAAGAGAGCTTGCAGTATTAAACGTCGGTCTGTTCATACGTTGCTTCATGTACGCAATTGATCCTAAACCACCAGCACAAAAAAAGACCAGCACAATAAAATGCCCGACAGAGATCATATCTAGTTGATTAAAAATTCCTGATATGAGCATACTTCCAGCAGACAAAAGTGCACTGTAACATAAAGCTATCTCAGCATATATTGTAGCTTCAATCATACTTCCAACAGTTCTTGCAGCATGAAAATATACAGATGCAGTGGCAGCAAGATGTTTTCCGTCGCTTCGGCCATATATACTAGAGATATGACTATTGAAAACCACGGATGAAGCGAGGAGATACGCCAACGCGCACTTGAACGCTCGTTTAAACACAGGTTCTTGTATATATGTACATAATTCTTTTAATCTTTGATTTAATACCCACCATAGTCTAATTCGACGTATCTGTATTGACCCAGGAAATTGCGTTGGGGTGTCATTGTCATATGCTGATGCATAGGCGTTCGTCGGCTGAGTTGTGAGCCCTGTCGTCGATTCGCTATCATGATCTTCATCATCATTGACCCCACGCAAAGGGTATCGTCTCAAAGTATTAAAATTTGTAGATTCATCGTCTAAAAATGCACTGGATGACGCACGATCGCGATTCGCATTCCTCAATGGAGAATCTAACAATGGTTGCGATGGATAATTGACAATATCAGACGATGGCGTATACACTTCATCATGGTCACGTAGCGGAGGTGGGAATGTTGGTGTTTGAGGTACTTCGGTAAGTTCTAGTTGTATGTCTTTGTCACTTTTGTGGTCGTCGGCCATCTAATGCGCTATGATGGGATAAGAGATGGTAGCGCGAGTTGGACCGAGATAAGATGGCTTTGTTTACTGTTGGAAAGTTTAAAAATCAATATACACGTCATCGCGCAGTAGCTTGCCAATTTAGTGCGCCTAACTAATCACTTGACAATTCATTTACAGTAATTACAGATAAGTTATTTATAAGATACTGGTATAAACTATACGGTTCATTTAAAATATATACTACAAACACTGTAACCGGATACAAATATACAAAAAACAACCACATGCATTTTTTTTATCTTGAAACAATCATCTAGCAATAGCAATATCATCAATTCTCAATAGAGACTTAACAGTTTCAGCACTCAACTGAATTGCACTTGTGCTAACAAGTAACGGCTGCAGAACATTCTCATCGACAATATTCTTAGTAGCGCCCTTACGTACACTGACACCGGCATTTCTCTCTCCGCGCTCATGTCGGCTTCGGAGATCAGTGACGACCTGGATACTATGCAGTCCAGCGTTTTCAGCTAAAGTGGTAGGAATAACTTCAAGAGCGTTGGCGAATTCTTGCCAGCAAATCTGCTCTGTGCCGAAAAGTTCACGGGCTTCACGGGCAAGTGTGCGAGAGACTTCAATTTCAGGTGCACCACCACCGGCGATTAAAGCGCGCTCTTTCGCAAGACAGCGGATGACGCAAAGAGCATCGTGGATTGATCGATCAGCTTCGTCAAGAACAAGCTGGTTAGCACCACGGACGATAATTGAAACTGTCCGTGAGGAATTCTTGACTCCAGTGATCTTGACGACGCGAGATCCGGAAGACTGGACTTCCTCGACGAGATCGGCTTGACCTAATTTATCTTCCGAGAAGGAGTCAATATCAGCAATTGGCTGACATCCGGTACTCTGTAAAATTCTGTTAACTTATCGCAGTAAAAAAAAAGAAAATTTAGAGAAAACATACTCTGCAGATGAATTCAATTTCTTCACGCTCAATATCTTTGATAACCATGATACCGAGTTTAGCAAGGAAATGTAATGAAAGGTCATTAACTGCATCTCTCAAGATAGATTTCTGGATAAGAACAACATTACACTTTGCCTTTTTGATCTTCTTGCAAATGTTTAGTAAATAAGTTCGCTCTTCTTTGAGAATCTTGTCCATTTGTCTGTAGTCGTTGACAACGACCTGATTCTCCATATCTGGTTTAGGAGGTGAGATTTGGAATTGGATCAAACCGATCTTAGCTTTCTCCATACGCGCAGGACCACCTGCAGTCTTGATGACATGTTGAGTGAGAACGAGACCATCAACAAGTTCAGTATCTTCAATAGTTCCACCCAACTCTTTGACAAGTTTGATATTAGCCAAGTCGACGTTTTGGGCAGTGGCAGGGTTGATAACGCGAAGAACGGCATCGACAGCCATTGGCGCGAGTAATGACGAAAACTGAGAGACAATCTTCGAACTTAACGAGGTAGTTGCTGCACGGATCAAGGAAGTGCGGTCAGTTAGCTCGACGGGGATGGACATTTCACGAAGGATTTCAACTGCTCGCGCAGCGGCTCGCTGGAAAGACTCGGCGATAATTGTGGGGTGAATGCCTTTGAGAAGAAGGCGCTCAGCGGCACCGAGCATGCCTCCGCAAATGACGACGACAGAGGTGGTTCCATCGCCGGCTTCGACATCTTGAGCAGCAGAAAGATCAACGAGCTACAGAATTAGTACTTGAAGAGATGATATGCAACGGAGACATACCATTTTAGCCGCAGGATGCATGACTGCCATATGCTTCAAAATGGTGTGACCGTCATTGGTAATGATAACTTCACCGTGTCCGGTTTTGATCTACTTATTAGCAAAAAAGTGTCGATGATGTAAAGAGAGAAGCAGGTACCATTTTGTCCATTCCCTTTGGACCAAGCGAGGTTCTGATAGCATCGGCCACAGCTACACAGTCAGAATAAGTCCACGATATATTCTACTAATAAATAACTGACCTCTCGCAGCGACAATGTTCGCTTTTCGAACTTCCTGTGGCTTTTCTTTATCTTTAAACGCGGCATTGTTGCCCGACGACGCAGCAAGCGCAGACATCCTTCAAATATAAATCACAGTAAAGACTCCGACAGTAAACGCAATCCAGTCAATAACCAACTATAGCCACAGTAAATTGCTAAATGGCCGTGATAACACCTCTACTTATTTCTCTGTCGACGCGCCTTTCTGCTGTCTTCCTTCTGCGGTCAATATCTAATTTTCCCACGCGTTAAAGTTTACTCGTGCACAAACACGCGCAGCGTTTTGTGGCATATCTGCGCAGCGCACACGTGCACCACTTTCTAGTATCTCGTCATCAAACAACTTGCGAACCTCGATAGCATTCTATAACTTGCACATCATTTACAGCAGAGAAGAATGCCACCTAAAGCAGACTGGGAAAAGTACCGTGCGCCGGTCGAGGATCCGGATAAGACAGAGGAGAAAATCAAGCCGCTTTCGGAGGATGATATCGCCGTGCTGAAGACTTATGTATGTGGATTACCTGATCGTGTGGACGGGAGACTGATTTGGATATTGTAGGGAGTTGCGCCTTATGCTACACTGCTGAAGCAGTTGGAGAAGGATATCAAAGACGTCCAAGTTCGCGTTAATGAAAAGATTGGTGAGTGAATCGCACAAGTGGTCTAGACAGAGCTAACAAACTACAGGTGTGAAGGTGCGTGGAGTCAGAGCGAGGTAGTCTCGATTCATACTAATAATTAGGAATCCGACACTGGTCTTGCACCTCCGCATTTATGGGATGTTGCAGCAGATAAGCTGCGAATGCAGGAAGATCAGCCTTTGCAAGTCGCTCGATGCACAAAGATCATTCAGACAGCCGATGATCCTGATAAATCTAAATATGTAATCAATGTCAAGCAGTTGGCGAAGTTCGGTAAGTTGATTAATTCACGCTGTTTAGGATGAGATGAAGGACAGTTGCTGACCGGTGTAGTTGTGAATCTTGGAGAACGCGTCAGTCCTACTGATATTGAGGAGGGAATGAGAGTGGGGTATGTGTCTTGATAGTTAGGATAGGGGGGTATCTAACGAGATTAGCGTCGACCGCACAAAATATCAAATTCAGTTGCCACTTCCACCCCGAATCGATCCATCAGTAACAATGATGACTGTCGAAGAGAAACCAGATGTGACCTACGGCGATGTCGGAGGATGCAAAGAGCAGATCGAGAAGCTACGAGAAGTAGTCGAGTTACCTTTACTATCCCCCGAGCGATTTGTGAATCTTGGAATTGACCCACCCAAGGGTATTCTACTATACGGACCACCGGGAACAGGAAAAACACTTTGTGCACGAGCAGTAGCTAATCGAACTGATGCTACGTTTATTCGAGTTATTGGATCTGAGCTTGTGCAGAAGTACGTTGGTGAGGGTGCGCGAATGGTTCGAGAGTTGTTTGAAATGGCACGTACAAAGAAAGCATGTATTATCTTTTTCGACGAAGTTGATGCCATTGGAGGTGCTCGATTTGACGACGGTGCGGGTGGAGATAATGAAGTTCAGAGAACTATGCTCGAGTTGATTACGCAATTAGACGGTTTCGATCCACGAGGAAATATTAAAGTCATGTTTGCAACCAATCGACCCAACACACTTGACCCCGCACTTTTACGACCGGGACGAATTGACCGAAAAGTGGAATTCAGTTTACCAGATTTAGAAGGTCGGGCCAACATTCTTCGAATCCACGCAAAGAGTATGTCAGTTGACCGAGATATTCGATGGGAGTTGATTTCACGATTGTGTCCAAATGCTACAGGTGCTGAATTACGATCTGTCTGCACTGAGGCTGGTATGTTTGCTATTAGAGCTAGACGGAAAGTTACGACTGAGAAGGACTTTTTGGCGTCGGTTGAGAAGGTTATTAAGAGTAACTTGAAGTTTAGCAGTACATCGCAGTACATGCAGTACAATTAGTCAATATATGCAGCACATGCAGTACAGCTAGTCAATATATGCAGTACATGCAGTACAGCTAGTCAATATATGCAGTACATGCAGTACAGCTAGTCAATATATGCAGTACATGCAGTACAGCTAGTCAATATATGCAGTACATGCAGTACATGCAGTACAGCTAGTCAATATGCAGTACAGTTGTTTCAATACATGTAGTACAATTAGCTTAGTGCATCCGGCACAATAGTTTAAATTACTTTTGTCGTAAGGAAGATGTATTTTTGAGTTACAAGTAGATATATAAATCGTTGACTTTGTACAGTTTCTCTGTTTAGGTAATAAAGGAAGCTAAATCGTCATCAAAAAGCGCATTATAAGCATCACCAATCATTTCCGCTAAATTACTAGCAAGCATCGCACGCCCGTACTTTGCATACGCAGCACGAGAGCAGTATCGCGTAGTAGCAGCAGCCGCGTAAGCGGATAGCAACATAAGTCTAGATTCGGAAAGGTCATTTTCATGAGGCCAGAGGTTTGATTGGTACGCGAATTTCCAAGCGAGAAATGTTGCAGCTGTGCCAGATAACGTGTCGCCTTGGCCGCCTACGCGTTTTTTACCGCCGGGCATGGTACATTGTAAAGAATCGATACCGTTTGAGATGTAGTCGTTGAAACCCTTTGCGATGATTGTTGGACCGTTGAATGCTTTTGCTAGTTGCATGCATGCATTTTCCAAGGCGTCGTTTGTTTGAGAAGATGAATCGGATTGTGGCATTTCGATTGACATTTTTTTGCATAGACGAGAGAATTCGACGATATTGGGCGTTAAAATTGCCTTTGTGTAGCCAGAGATAAGGTCTGGGTTGGTTTGGATTAAATATAACCCATCAGCGTCAATGACTAAATGTAAATCAAGTGAGATTGCTTTTGTAATAATCTTCGCTGCTAGTTCCTGCATTATCGGATCACGACCTAATCCAGGACCGATGACAAGGCATTGTAAACGGGGTAATAAATCAAATACTTTAGGTAAAATCCCATTGTCAATGATGTTCGACGATGATGATGAAGAAGGAGAAGAGATCGTGTGTGTGTCGCGTAAGTACGGATGAACCATGAGATTTGGAGAGTATGATTTGATGACTGGAGCTGCGCGCGATTCGCAGATTACGTGGGCCATATCTGCGCCGAGGAGTGTAGCTGCTTGTGCGGCAAAGTATGGAGCTCCAGTGTAGCTAAAGATGATTAGTTGAGATTAAAATCAATTAAATGTGTATAACGTACTCTTGAGAACCACCGATGACGGCTATGCGACCGGCTATTTCCAAGTATTAGCAACAGATCAAGGAATAACACGGTATGCCAACAAACCTTGTCCTTTATGGAACTTATCCAACAATGGCGGAATGAACTTTTTGACTTCATTTAACAAATCACGAGATGTGGCCATTGTGTTTATTGTATGTGTAAAAGAGAATCAATTGAAATTGATTGTAGCAGAGGAAGCGTTGAAGTTGTAGAGATGACGTCGGTGGGACGATTAAGGTTTAAATGGTATAGATTGGATTACGTTCTGGACCCAAAGCAGCAAAGCGAAAAACACAACTGATGAATCATGAAAAAACAAACAAAACAACAATTCCAGCCTATTCCAAAACGAAGCAGCTGCAAAAACAGAAATCAGTAAATAGAAAGTCGTAAAGATATATTAGTAATGCAGAAGAGCAGATTTGCGCATAAGTGTGAAAACACAAGAGGGCACATGACCACCGCTCCGCAGAGTTCCGCGAGCGAGGATTGGGTTGCGGAGTATTATCCAGCGACAAGAGATCTCTACGAAACCGAAACCTGCGCGTTGGGACGACACGAAAGGGCTCACAGTTGATTAAGTTGAGCAATTGCGACTGACGAGTAATAATCCGCGTCTGGGAGATCGTTAAGAGGTTTTTGTTAAAAGCGCAGAGCTCTGGTATCGGTGAAGGAGAAAACAAGAACAGAACAAGAGGAGATACGCAGCATAATGAACGCAGCAAGAGTCAATCGATTGCTGAGGAGCGCGAGAAACGCTAGTGTTCGCGGCTTTGCGACCAGCTCAGTAGCTCAGAACACGGCAGCAATTCCTTCGGCCGCGGCAGCGCGAGCGAGAGCACGAAAGCCTGTTGGCGGATTCCGTGGAGCGTGAGTCTTCTTTTTTTTTTATTAAGTGTTTATGTGATGATGCGATGTGTGGCAGAGAAGAACAGAAGAACAGAAGAACAGAGAGGCATCAGAAGAAAAAGAAGGAAATGACGAAAACTAACGCAGATTCTGCGATTTAGAATCCTCGGCTTCTTCGCGGGAACGACAGTGACTGGCTTAGTCGGATACTTCTACGTGCTGGACATCTACCGCGACTCCAACACGCTTCTGCTCGAGGACCTGGTCGAGCTGCAGCGCCATGTCGCGCGCGTCGAGAACCACGTCAAGACGCTTGAGAGCGAGCGCCAGTAGGCTCTGTAGTTCAGCGACCGGATCGGTTGGTGCAGAGATGAGCTTACGTGGGCTACGAAGAAGAGAAGAGCAGGAAAAGACAAGGATTAAGTACGTTTGAATACATTCATCATTTTCATAGCATAAACACACAACTCCCTTCTACGTAGCACTCACATTATTCTCTTCCTTTTGCTTGTCGTCATTCTTTTGGCAGCAACCCTGTCAGGCAGCCGACAGCCGGAAACCTGCAGCCGGTGCGGCTCGCAATGCTGAGTCACGGCGCAGTCAGCCAAAGCAGCCAATGGGGACCGGGCGCAATGTTGCTAAGAGGCGCGCGGCGATTGGCGGACGCGCTCCGGAGTGCGGGAAAAGGGCCCCAAAAGAGGCGGCCCGGCGGAAGCGCGGTCGCGAACAAGTTTTGGCAACCGACGAGCGAGCTTTTTTAGGCTTCTCCACAACTTATTCTTTCCTGCGCTTGCTACGCCTTCTTCTTCTTCTTCTTCTCTCTCTCTTCTCCCTCTTCCCCCTTCTTCTTCCCTTCTCTTCCACCACGCCTGCCTTCTGCAATGCTGTCCTTCGCCGGCCGGTCTTCGGCTCCTTCCGTCGCCAGCCGTCTGCTCGGACGCGCTCAGGCGAGAACCTTCTCCGCCTCGACTCCCGCCCGCAAAATCATTGCAAACACCGTCCGTTGCCCCCCCTTTTGCTTGCTTTCTGCTGCTGCCTTGTTCGCAATTGTCTTGCTGACGACCACATAGCCCCTGCGTGCCACCGAGGCCTCTCCCCATCTCACCGCAAACACATCAAAGTACGCCGTCGTTGTATGTATTTCCCGATCTGCCCTCTTTAGTCTTCCTATCACTCACCCCGCGTCTTCCGCCTTCTCCAGGACCATGAGTACGACTGCATTGTTGTCGGGGCCGGTGGCGCCGGTCTCCGTGCCGCCTTCGGTCTCGCCGAAGCTGGCTTCAACACCGCCTGTATCTCCAAGCTCTTCCCGACCCGTTCCCACACCGTCGCCGCCCAGGGTGGTATCAACGCCGCTCTCGGAAACATGCACGAGGACGACTGGCACTGGCACATGTACGACACCGTCAAGGGTTCGGACTGGCTCGGCGACCAGGACGCCATCCACTACATGACCCGTGAAGCTCCCCAGTCCATCATCGAGCTCGAGCACTACGGTGTCCCCTTCTCCCGTACCGAGAACGGCAGAATCTACCAGCGTGCTTTCGGTGGTCAGTCAAAGGACTACGGTCACGGCGGCCAGGCCTACCGATGCTGTGCCGTCGCCGATCGTACCGGTCACTCCCTCCTTCACACTCTTTACGGTCAGTCCCTCCGTCACAACACAAACTTCTTCATCGAGTTCTTCGCTCTCGACCTCTTGATGGAGGACGGTGTCTGCGTCGGTGTCATGGCTCTTAACCAGGAAGACGGTACCCTCCACAGATTCCGTGCTCACCGCACCGTCCTTGCTACGGGTGGATACGGACGTGCCTACTTCTCGTGCACTTCTGCCCACACCTGCACCGGTGACGGTAACGCCATGGTCACGCGTGCCGGTCTCCCTCTTCAGGATCTTGAGTTCGTTCAGTTCCACCCTACCGGTATCTACGGTTCCGGATGTCTGATCACCGAGGGTTCCCGTGGTGAGGGTGGCTACCTTCTCAACTCTGAGGGTGAGCGATTCATGGAGCGTTACGCCCCTACCGCTAAGGATCTTGCCTCGCGTGATGTCGTCTCCCGATCAATGACTATGGAGATTCGTGAGGGCCGTGGTGTTGGTCAGCACAAGGATCACATCTTCCTCCAGCTCAGCCATCTTCCCGCCGAGGTTCTCCACGAGCGTCTTCCCGGTATTTCCGAGACCGCTGCCATTTTCGCCGGTGTCGATGTCACCAAGGAGCCCATCCCTGTCCTTCCCACCGTCCACTACAACATGGGTGGTATCCCCACTCGCTACACCGGTGAGGTTCTTACCGTTGACGAGAACGGAAACGACAAGGTCGTTCCTGGTCTCCTTGCCTGTGGTGAGGCCGCCTGTGTCTCTGTCCACGGTGCCAACCGTCTCGGAGCCAACTCCCTTCTCGATCTCGTTGTCTTTGGACGTGCTGTTTCGCACACTATCCGTGACAGTCTTACCCCTGGTACTCCTCACAAGCCTGTTTCTGCTGACATTGGTGCAAAGACTATTGCCAACCTTGACATGGTCCGCAACGCTGATGGACCTAGACGTACTTCTGAGATCCGTCTTGCGATGCAGCGCGTCATGCAGACTGATGTCTCTGTCTTCCGTATGCAAGAGTCTCTCGAGGCCGGTGTCAAGGGTATCACTGCTGTTGACCGTACCTTCCCTGAAGTTGGAATCAAGGACCGCTCTATGATCTGGAACTCTGACCTTATCGAGACCCTTGAGCTTCAGAACCTTCTTACCTGCGCCATGCAGACAGCATACTCTGCTGTCGCTCGTAAGGAATCTCGTGGTGCGCACGCCCGTGAGGACTACCCTGATCGCGACGACGAGAACTGGATGAAGCACACTCTTTCGTGGCAACACAACCCTGGTGAGGAAGTGGAGCTCAAGTACCGTGCCGTCAACTACTTTACTTTGGACGAGAATGAGTGCAAGACTGTTCCACCCGGAAAGCGTGTTTACTAAGTGTAACATACCAAACAAATACTACGTAAGTACTACGTAGTACTAGGTAAATACTGGTAAATACTAGGTAAAATGGGTGGAATACGATTGTTTTCTTTTTATTTTTGTCTTTTGTTTTGAGAAGGTTGGGGTTAATTTAGAGTATGAAATAATATGAGTTTTGCATATACATATTACTATTAAATCTGTTACGACGAGTAACCGATCTCTTAAGAAGGTTTTTATTTAAGATAATTTCATATTTAGTAGTATACATGTGATATAAAACTAAAATTACAATTGTAAATTTGAGTTACGACGAATATAAGCATCTTTAATATCGCGTAAGACAGAGCTTAATTCATCAAATTTCTGCGCGATAAGAGCATTATCAGCAGCCACGCGTTCGATCGCGCGAGTATTTCGATCAACGGACTCGACCAGCGCAGCTAATACGCGATTATTAAATGCGGATGACGATGCTGATGATTGAGGTTGAGGTTGAGGTTGTTGCTGTTGTTGCTGTGTTATGGCTGGGTTTAGAGATGCAGTGAATGAGGCGGATAATGGGGATGGCATATCGGGAATTTGAGATGATGAAAGTGATGGTGTTTGATGTTGTTGTGAAGTGTGCTGTTGTTGTTGTGGAGTGTGTTGTTGTTGCTGTTGTTGTTGAGGTGGAGGTTGTGAGCCTTGCGATGTTAATGATCGTTGACGTTTTCTTCTGTTATTTGGATCATCTTGTAACGATCTCGGTCTTAACGCCTGTTGCTGTTGTTGTTGTTGTTGTTGTTGTTGTTGTTGTTGCTGTTGTAATTGCAACTGTTGCATCCGCTGATTCGAAGTATCAATCAACTCACCAGACCTCAACGCATCAACTCTCGACATAATCGCATGCATCAACACAAACACCCTCGCGCTCATCGGCGTCCTTGCTTTGCCCAACAAATCCCTCTGCTCTTTAACCGAAAGCTTAAACCATCCTGATCCAGATTGCTGTGCGCCTAATTCATACTGCGGAAGAACACCTGGCATCTGTGCGTATTTTTTGTCGTATTCGAGGATGAAGTAGTACGTCATTCGTAGAAACTTGAATTTCTCCAGTAATGATTTCGGCGTACGGCGCTTGACGCCCTCAGCGACGGCGACCGCAGCAGCTGCCGCTGACGACGAGTTGTTTTGAAGATCATCAAACTCCACACCAGCGAACCAAAACGCCGAAACAGAAGTAGGTGGCGTCAAATCTCCAGAATAAAATCTACAAATCTGCTCAAATAACTGCTCCCGATTATCGTACTTTACAAGTTGATTAGCAGCCGTCGCGTCCCATGTCGCGCCTTGCGGTGGTGGCTGGGTTAAGGCTAGGTAGTATGCTTTGAGGAGTCGTGACATTTCGAGATCGGTCCATTTTCGGTTTTGTTGGTCGTCGAGGTGTTGAATTTGTTGTTGTGGTGCTTTCTGTTGTTGTTGTTGTTGTTGCTGCTGTTGTTGTTGTTGCTGTTGTTGCTGTTGTTGCTGTTGTTGTTGTGATGGTGGAGGCTGTGATGGTGGAGGCTGTGACTGCGGAGGCATGTGAACAGACACAACAGCCGCCGCTGCTGCTGCCGCTGCTGCTGCCGCTGCAGTTGACGGTGCATTTGGGTGCGGCAATGCAGCAGAGGGAAGATGTGTATATGGTGATTGTGGCTGTGGTTGTTGTTGCTGCTGCTGTTGCTGCTGCTGTTGTGACTGTTGTTGAGCATGCGACTGCTGCGAGAGCGGTTGCATGGGCGCGTTCATCATCTGCATTGTTGGCCAGACAAGTTTATATAATCGAGCTATAGCAAAACAGACGACACAGCATGTAATATTCTCAAAAAAAAAGAACAACCACCAGCAAAAGAAAAAAAGTAAAAAGAAAAGCCCACAACACGCGTCGCGACGCGTCAACCTCTTTCGACAGAAAAAGCAAGCCTGTAAACAAAAAAAACCCTTAAACGAAGAGCGCAGCACCGATTGGAAAAGGGAAAAGGGAAAAGGGAAAATCCAAGTGGAAAAAAGGGAACCGGAACCGGGTGCAAATGCAAAGAAGAGCGCAATGTGGTTCTGGGACGTTTGGCGGCGTCTGATTCGTCGACAGCGTTTCGAGGCGCTTTGGTTCAAGGCGGTACACGGCCCTTACAAATGTTACGAGACGCCGACGTCATTGTTGTGGATCAGTGCGGATGAGGACGACGACAACTACAAAAACAAACATGAGTCTTGACGAGAAACTAGTAACTGAACTGGGCAAAAAGACATTAGAAGGTGTGCATAGTTCTACTGTCTTGTGTTTGTACTAATTGAAGCCCGTGTTCTTTCTTATTCGCCATATTCAAAGTTCAAGTATGTATGTAGTGTGATTTAACATGTATATGGTACTAACAGTGTTAGAGTCGGATGTGCGATTTTGACTTCTGACGGAACCTTCATCCAAGGTATCTGATTCAATTTACATGTACTGTTCATGACTGAGAATAACAGGAGCGAATGTTGAAAACGCCAGCTACGGCGCCGCCATTTGCGCAGAACGCACAACCATCGTTAAAGCAATTGTGCATACCCTTACTCTCTTTGCCAAACTTCAAAAACTAACAGCATAGCAGACATCCGGGTATAAATCGTTCAAAGCAATAGGTGTAGCATCAAGTGCAGGCGTAACTACTCCACCATGCGGTATTTGTCGACAAGTGATTCGCGAATTCGCTCCTTCGATTCCGGTTTATATGTTTTCTGAAGACGGAACTTATTTGCTTCGCACTTTGCAGGAATTGTTGCCTCATAGTTTCGGACCGGAGGATTTAGAGTAGGCTATAGAAATCATTGCATGTTTTCCGTGGAGCGTTGTTGTAGTCTCCAAGTCAAATAAATATATGCATATATTCAATTCTCTTTACTTTTGCAAGTAGTAAACTGAATATCTGAACTGCAGTCAAACTGTTGTACAGTCCTTTAGAACTAGAGATAATCTTCACTATTTGCACAGTAATCTCGCACCCATAGCCATCGCATACTTTCCACAATTCAATGATACCTCACTCTGACAGTTTTTTTACAAGCACATCAGCTTTTAATCTAAAGCTTTGGAAACAGCACATCTGCAAAAAACATGAGAGATGTATTTGCGATGCTAAGGATCAACAGCACATCAGATACTCGCTGTCGGCATC
>JAJLWK010000186.1:0-22946 GCA_030570675.1 Myxozyma neglecta | reverse complement strand
GAAGACGCAGCCAGGGCGTATTTGGCAAGAGCCGCAAGGGCTACGATAGAGGAAGAGTACTTCATTATGGATGAGTAAAGCGACACAAGAGAGTTGTACGACGAAGGACAGAATCAGATAGCCGTCAGATTTAATGCAATATATACTGCTTTGATGATAGTGGAGAGTTTTGCGTAATGTTTTGCATTTTACCTTTTTTTTATCTTTGCCGAACAAGTTTGGAATTGTTGACAGGGACATCTATAGCACGTGTACACAAATTTCATTTGGACCAACGACAGTTACTGAACAGAAAAAACTGGTGCGCATGCGGACGAATAGCGCTGCTAGCGTTACGTGCGTGATCTTTAGCAGTGGCCAATCAGCGAGACTGTAAATCCAAGCTTGATGAAATCAAACGTCAGCTTAGTAGAGAAAAACGTGCCATGCATCCTATATGCCTTATCATGGCTAACCACAGAAGCACCGGATCCAAGACAAAGTCAACTTAGTGAAAACTCAAAATGTTGAACGGACCGCAAAGTTTCAAAATCAAGCAATTACATGCCAAGACGGAAAAAGAGGCTAAGAGCTTTGACGTTTTCCAGCAAAAGTATATTTTTTTATGCAGCAAAACAGACCGAAAGTATTTTCTAATTGGGAGCTAGCGAATTTAACGTTCATCGACTCCTTTTCCACTATGGCTGCACGTGCATGGCGCCGCACAATCTGCAAACACGTGCGTCGAAGAAGCGACGAGGACAACTCTCAGAGAACTTGTTGCGGAGTTTTTATTGAAAATGGTGGAATGATACAATTTGAAATTACTCATAGGTACATAGATACAAGGCGGAATAACTTGCAAGGCAAAGAAGCCAATCGCTTATATAAGAATTGTGGAACGCAAGATGTGTTTCCAAGAACAATAAGCATTGCGAAAATACTTGGAAACGACTCTGTGCATAGAATCCAGATTTTTTGCTTATTGCCCAGCATAGCCAAGCCCTTTTATGAACTTGTCGCGTCCGAAAAGTAAGAAATAAGCAAATAGACGAGCACAGAAAAGTAATCCAAGTCTAATCGGTACCTTTTTCTTAAAAAACCTTAAAACTAAAGTTTTTCTTTAACTTATACAGGTGCTTGGCGAGTCGTAGGGAAACAGCCGCACGGCTTACTTGTAGTTTAATTTAGTGGCTGTTGTTGAATATTGATGGATGAGATCATTCGTCTGTAAGTCAGGAACGCGCCTTCCAAATGATGCTACAATTGGCACATTCATCAGTATATTTACAAATCAGAAAATAGAAACTATCTAGTGTTTTTAAAATGAATATGTTTTGATAGAGCGTGTAAACCACTTGAAAGATGGACGTTGAGAGGAGGGGGACAAACTCATTTCGAAAAAAAGCTTAGACTGAGCGGAAGCTAACAGCAACTCTAGGCATCAATTAATGAATTAGGAAAACGGCAAGACCGAGACCTCGGTCTGCTGATTGCAATTTCTATTTTCTCTCTGTTCTTGGTGTCTTGCTAACAGCTAACGTCAATAGAGTCTAGTTTTAAATTTTTCCAGCTTTTATCTCTCAACCGGTGCCCCTTTTCTACTTGACCTTTTATTGCAGGAGTCTCACTACTTGGCACTTAAAAACTCGCTTACTGGAACCGAGCGGTATTGAGAAAATTTTGATAGAAATGGCAGATTCAATTGAGAAGCAGAAACAAGCAGGAGATAAAAGCAAGCCATGGTATCAAAGGTCATTATTCTACTTTGGAGTTATTCTGGTGATTGTTGCTGCGGTGGCACTTGGTATGGGAATTGGATTGCGACATTACCAGAATTCAGCATCAGGGGATTCGTCTAGCTCTTCTTCTTCTTCTTCATCTCCATCATTACCATCGCCTTCGCCTGCACCGTCGTCGTCTACTATTAATGATGATTGGAGACTTGATACTGCTTCAGCTTATGTTGTTAAGCCGGATTGGGATACACATGCAGAGCCTACTACACGCGTATACAATCTTACAGTCAGTGAAGTTGTTGGATGGCCGGATGGATACAACCGAAGCTTAACAGTCATCAATGGCAAGTTTCCGGGCCCGTTAATCGAAGTCAACGTTGGAGATCGATTGATTGTCAATGTCAATAACCAAATTTCAAATGCTACCACGATGCATTTCCACGGTCTATTCCAAAACAAGACAAACTACATGGATGGAGTTTTGGGTATTACACAGTGTGGAATTCCACCAGGCGGTTCTTTCACTTACAATTTCACTATTCAAGATGATCAATACGGCACATACTGGTATCATTCACATGCGGGAACACAGTATGCTGATGGTGTTTATGGTCCTATGGTTATCCACTCTCCTGAAGAAGAAAGCATGATTGGTGATTTATACGATTACGACCAAATTGTCATGATTCAAGACTGGTATCACGGCGGATCAGTTGGTTATTTATCTGACTATCTTGCGCCAAACAATGAAAACGCAGAGCCAGTACCTGATAACGGATTGATTAATGGTGCCAACTTTTTTAATTGTTCATTGACGCCTGGAGCAACTTGCTATCAAAGTGAAGCAAAGCGCGAAATGTTTAATTTTGAGCGAAACAAAACTTATCGGCTCCGAGTTATCAATGTTGGATCTTTTGCTGAGATTGATTTCTCGGTTGATTCGCATCCTCTGTCACTGGTTGAAGCTGATGGAACTACTATTCGACCAATAACTTTTCATAAAGTACGTGTGGCAGTTGCTCAACGATACTCTTTGTTGTTAACCACAAATGTCACAACTTCCGAGACTGACGACGACACTTTCTGGGTTAGAGCTGAGTTGAACCAATTCTGCTTTGCGGAAACAAATCCAATCTTGGATGTTGGCACCAAAGCGCCAATGAAATACACAAATACCAGTGATTCAGAAGCACGATTGACAATGTTGGGAAAAAGTGCTAGAGTCACTTCAGTGACAAACTCTTGGGATGATAGAGATGCTGATATCTTGTGTTTGGATGTTAATAATAATGATCTTGTGCCTTTTGCACCTGAAGTCGTTCCCAATGCTACTCATTTCTTCCGTATTGATTCCAGCTTTCAGATTGGCGCATATCAGCTGGATTTAGCATACATTAATGGTACTTCATGGACAAGTGCACAAGTTCCAACACTTTATTCTGCCTGGGAACAGCTGAATCCGTCTACGGCCGAAAGCGTTGATATTAACAATTCGAGTGTGCTTTTAAACACAACGGGTGTGTTGCCAAAGGGAGTTTATGCTGGTAATCAGAATCAATATGTCATGAATTTGCCAGACTATGCCGTCGTTGATATTTTATTGAACAATTTGGACGATGGTGCACACCCGTTCCATTTGCATGGATACAAATTCTGGGTAATGGATACCGGCAAGGGAAACTACGTTTACAGTAATTACGGCAATTGGACAAGCTCGACTCCAATCAAACGTGACACAGTAACTGTTCAGGCGTATGGATGGGCTGTTTTGCGATTCGTGGCTGATAATCCGGGATTATGGGCTTTCCACTGTATGTCACTTCTATCATGTTTGCCTAAAAAAAGAATACTAACATTAATTCAGGTCATATCACATGGCATTTAGAAGCTGGATTGATGATGCAATTTCAAACAATGTCGAGCCAAATTGGACAGTTTGAGCCGCCTTCTGAGTGGGCTGCGCTTTGCTCTGCTTAAGGACTTTTAATGATGATAAGTAAACGACGGGTGAGAGGAAGGAAAGAGTGTAATTATAGTGAATGGGTTTGATTGATACATAATTCACAGTGGTTTGTTTAGTTTAAGGTTGTTTTTAGATATACAGTAGCTATAATACTATAATTTGTGAGATATAGAACCACCGAGTATAGACGCTATCGTTGTAGTGTTCTCTGGATAGTTTAAAACGAATGACGACAGTATTGAAAAAAATAATCAAACAAGTTGGAAGTTTAAGCAGAAGGCTCTAGTAATGCGATGGTCGAAGGAGAGTACTAGTTGAAATGCAATCACTTATAAAATACTTTGAAGCGGATAGAGCTATAAATCATTCTGAGATGGAGTTTTATTCAGACAATATAGTTGCAGACACAGAAATATTTCGTCTCTTTGTATGGTCATGAAACCACTGCTACGTCTAGTTACAATGAAATACACTAAAATAATGCGTAGCTAGTCAAAATGCGAATAATCTGTATTCAATAGTTCTCGACCTTAGCCCCTCGGTGCTTCGGAAATTGATACCTACATTTTGTTCAATGTCTTCTATACCAAAGATAGATAAATTGCATAATAGAGAAAAGCATAGCTTAATATTCACAGTATAAGTCATTACAGCACCAGACGCAACGTCATAGGAGAACATAACTCTCACAGACGCAAGGCTCTCCGGGATGAAGTCCGAGCGGGCGGCGATGAGGTGATGTCCCAAATGCGGCTCTCGGTCGGGTATTCGCACAATCGCATGGTTTCGATGAAATGTGTGTAATCGTAGCAAAACAAATAACGCCGAAGCAGAAATAACTAAGACTTGAATTGCGTCATTAAAGTATGCAAAACAATAAACAAAAGAAAAGAGTATTCTGTAAAGAGCTAAGAAAACCCGGGGCAGCGGAGCGGACAAAGGGCATTCCACCCCACAAAAACATCCCACTTTTTAGGTTTTTGGCGCCTTTTGCAACGGCTTCCGAATAAATATCGCCAGACTTTCCCACATCGAAATTTGCGGTCTGCTTTCCGGTTATTGTTTGCGTGCTCCAGTCCGTGTTTTTGCTGTGCTATATTTGTTCTCTCTGGACTGTTTACATACGTTAATCATGGAAATCCCAGATCCAGATCTCAGTCTGCTTGTAAACACAGTAGCAAAAGAACTCCCACGCGACAAGAGTCCTAGTTCGCGATTATTAGCTCTAGTGGACGAGTCCTTGCGAGTATCTATCGATGATGCAGCTCGTGTGCCTTATTCGCATCGCGATGTTCTTCATTGGTTAAAAGCGCTTGTTCCAGCTCGTGAGGAGCTTGTATCAGAGCAGATCGCGAGCTTGTTATGTGCTGATATAACGTTTGTTACTACGAATGGCGTTAGACGCGCAGATGCAGCTACTATGCTTGCTTCGGCTTTTGTAAAATCTGGTACTGTCATTACTGAAAACGAATGTGAAAACTGCGATGGAGAAGATAGTGAACAACTGGAATTCGTGTTTGCATATTCAGATATTCCTGGTCGCAGAGGTTGGAAATTACGCAAGATTTGTGTGGCAGACGATACCGACGCTTCTGATGCTCATTACTGGCGTCCTTGGTCTAAAACTATTGCTGAAGCAGAGCAAAATTGGTCAGAATTTATTGCTGGTCGAAAAGAAACTGCTCGAATCAAAAATCTTTTAATTGAATTACGATCAGAAGCACTTGCTGCTGCTGCTGAAATGATTTGCAAACCTGTGGATGATTGCGCCAAACGATTTGTTGACGCATGTCGTTCTGAACAAATTTCTCTAAGAAAATCGTACGAATCGGAAATTACCACCAGAATCGAAAGCATCGAAATCGATAGTGATTCAGACTTTGACACTTGGGCTGAACACGAAGTTACACCTTCAAAAGTACTTCTACAATCTCTAAACACCATTCATAGATTAGAAGACCTTGATGACGAAGATATTGACAACGACTTTGAATTTTCGTATTCTCGTTCTTCGTCTTCAGACTCTCTCTCTTCCGTCTCTTCTATACTATCATCTACAGCGCACACTTATCCGAATCCTTACTCGAACGTTCGACCATCTTTTCTTCGTCTTTTACCCGACACAGATTCATATCTATCATTTGTCGCCGCAGCGTAAAATATGTACAAAACACATTTTTTGTTTACATCCTACTCGGTTTTATCATGGTCGAATGGTGTCTTTACGATCTTTATTTCTTGCTATATTTAGTTGCTATACGATTTATTATTTTGGGTTACTTATAGCATTTCACTTGGGTCTATTTAATTTGCATCTTATTGGCGTTTATTCCTCTTTTATTTGTTTGTTTTAATGCATTGAAATCATTAGCTATATAAATCTCTTCTATTTTCAACTTGAAGTAGAAAATTATTATGATCGCCAAGATCAACTTTTTAGATATTAGTCACGTGATACCATCGGATATCCGCATTCTTCCGATCGGAAACCTCCTTCTCTTTCCCCACTCCAAGCCAAATGTCATTCTTCCTTCCTTCCGTCGCAATTAAACTTTTGGCTCAAAAGTATAGCTTTTCAGATTGAACTTTATTTGCTGGCTTATAATATTTTTTTGTACTTCAACATTTTAAATATTGACTAAGCGATAATCATATTAATTTTACGTAGTTTGCACGCAATGTAGTTGAATCCTGGTTATTCAAACCATTAGCCACTTGAAGCAGACATGTGGTCGTTACACTCATCTACAAACAAAAAATAGAAATACAAAAAATCTATTAGCGACTAACATATATATATAAATATAACTATAAAAAAGCATACTCTATCTCTTAAACCGCCTGCACATGGCTCTTAACATACCGTCCAGAAGGATCCTCCGCACATCCCCAATCAGCCTTTGGAATCCATCTCATAACAGTACCAGCACATGTCTTGCTGGGGAAATGCTCATCAAACATGCATCGGTACCAGTAAGCCTCCTTTGTTGTAGGAACATCATCGCCCCAGTGTGCCTTGGGGTTAGCCATCTCCTCGTCGCTAACAAGCTTTTCGGCAGTGTCCTTTAAACAGTCAATCCAGCTGTATCCTACTCCATCTGAGAACTGCTCCTTCTGACGCCACAAGATCTCGTCCGGAAGGTATGGCTCAAGGTCCGGCTCATCGCTGGTGTCGAATGCTTTTCGCAAGATGTACTTCTCGATTCTGTCCTTAGTAATCATCTTCTCCTGAGGATCAATGTTCATAACCAACTCCAAAAATGCCTTGTCCAAAAATGGAACACGGGCCTCAAGTCCCCATGCGCATGTAGACTTGTTGGCTCTCAAGCAGTCTGCGAAATGAAGGTTCTTCACTCGCTGAACTGTCTCGGCGTGGAAATCTTCTTTGTTGGGTGCAGCTCCAAAGTAGAGATATCCTCCGAAAATCTCATCAGATCCTTCACCTGACAAAACCATCTTGACACCTCCAGCCTTGATCATTCGGGAAAGCAAGTACATAGGAGTAGACGCTCGGATAGTCGTAACGTCGTATGTCTCCAAGTGGTAAACGACATCTGAAAGTGCATCAAGACCTTCCTGAAGTGTGAATGTGTGCTCATGGTGAACAGTGCCAATGAAGTCCGCAACTTTACGGGCAGCAATCAAATCGGGCGCTCCGGGAAGTCCGATAGCGAACGAGTGTAACCTGGGCCACGAGGCTCCTCCGGCCAAATGTCCATTCTCGTCAACACCTGTGAGCGAATCAGACGAAGAAGCCTCAAACTGAGCTTTCTTAGTTTCCCGAGCTGCAATAGAAGCAATCAGTGAAGAGTCAAGTCCTCCTGAAAGCAAAACTCCGTAAGGAACCTCAGACATGAGACGCTTGCGAACAGATGCCTCAAGTGTGGTGCGGATTGCCATCAAGTCCAATGGAGTAGAGGGAGTCTTGGACCCATCCCACCACGAAGGCTTGAAGTATCGTGTAAGCTTGTCAGTGGCAGAGTCGTACACATGTCCAGGAGGGAAGATTATGATATCATCGCAAACCTCAGCGAGCGACTTCATCTCGGACGCAAAGTAAACAGCGCCACCAGTCTTTGATGATCGTCCCATGTAAAGCGATGTGATACCGATAGGATCACGAGCGGCGATGGTACGGTCCTTCACAGCATCGTAGAGCACAAACGCGAACATTCCATCGAGGTAGTTGGGGCACTCAATGTCAAATTTTTGGTACTATCAATGCTTGTCAATTTCTCTGCTCAAATTGTAAAAGAATCACTTTTAAACTCACCAAAGGAATAATGACCTCGCAATCAGACTGAGTCTTGAAAGGGTAGTCAGAGCAGAGCTTATGGCGGAGAACAACGTGGTTGTATATTTCTCCGTTGACACCGAGAGCAAGAGTTTGGTCCTCGTTGAGTAAAGGCTGAGCACCAGAGTCAAGACCAACAATAGCAAGACGCTCATGAGCAATGACTATATAATTAGTACAGGCGCCAATCGAAGCAACGTAAAATAAAACATACTAGTGTCGTTCTTGATGAAGTTTCCACCTGGCGGATGTTAGCGGAGCTCTATCGGCGTTACAGAAACAACATACTCCAGTCAGGTCCACGGTGACGAATACTGCACAATATTAGTATTCACACACTATAGCAGCAATTTTCAGCGATTTGGCCACATACAGTTTCGCAAGCTGCAAAGCCTTAGGCTTGAAGGCAATGACGTCCGGGTGGTGGTGGCACGCAAAAATTCCACACATTTTCCTTGATCACAATATAATACACAAAATCACAAATAACCTCCGGAACTTAATACAAACAAATACAAAAGCTTTTGAGGAAAAAACCGTCAACAGTCGCCTTCTGCGCACTTGTGTCTTCGGTAGAATGCGCTCGTGTCTGTCGGATTTTTGAAAAACTTGTGCGCCGCGGAAGAGTCACGGTTTGGAAGTTTTGGAATCAGCCCTTGCCCTAGGGTCTCCCCGGCGCGTTTGTAATGTGGGCTTTTAACGCGTCTATATTAGAGTCATACCGCAATGAGCACGGAACTCAGCAAAGACACTCTGGACAGGCGTCAGACATCTCTGCAGCGGACTTTTGCGGCAAAGATATCGCCTAAAAAGACTCAAGAAGCTCAGTCACCTGACCCGCTTCGTGAGCGACGGCGTAGGCAACGGCTTGATCTGCTCTCGAAGAAACGTGAAGAATTGCATCACGCTGCCCGAGGCGGCGACGATGAGGTATTATTTTTTAGGCTCTTGTTTTATCAATTGGTCGGTGGTTGACGCGTAAAATCCTCTAGCTGCTTCGACGAATACAACTAGCGGAGGCTGCCGAGGTCGACCGCGCGCTCGCAGCAGAAGCAGCAGCCGCACAGCTAACTATCGAGGAGCTACTAGCGATTGAGCATGAAGCGCAATATGAGCAGTCTGTTCAGCAAGAACTGGACCAGCTGGAACAGTTTGAACAACTCCAGATTGAAGAACTTCTTGCTAGTGCGGAAGGTGTGGAACAAATAGAAAAAGACGTCATGATGCAGGATCTAGAGTAGCGTACTTGCTTTTATTTCTGCTTACTGCGGTGCGCAGCCGCTTGCGAGATCTGAGCTCAAGCCCAGATCTGTCAGATCACCACCAGATGGGCCCATTTCTCCCATGATATCTCCTGGTGGTGCTCCTGACTCTTGCATCCGTTGCATCCGCTCTGCGATGTACTCGCGGTCAAGCGCACTGGCATCGCTATACGTTGGGCTTTCAAATCGCTCGACAATTTCGCGCACCACTTTTCGCTGTAGTGCGAATCGAGCAGCTTCTGAGTCTTCGAGTGTGGATTTATTCTGCGCCAGCCACTCATTGTACTTGTCATCCAGCTCTTTCATCGGTTCGTACAGAATATCCTTGGAAGTCAGCTGCTCCATCATACCAGCAAGCATTCGCGTCAAATCTTCATCCGAACCTGCTCCTGCTTCACCATCGCCTCCAGCAGCCTGTTCTAATTGAGCCATCATAGCCGCCAGAAACTCATCCTCTTCTTCGGCACCTTCCTGCATCTCGCGCTCGACTTTTTCTCCTGACTCCTTCATTCGCTCCATTGTCTTCGCAATTGCATCTTGTAAAGCGTCTTTGCTTTTCGTCGGTTCCTCTTTACCGGCACCATCAGTATACTGACCAATGCCAGCCATTATCTCTTCAAAATTCTTCTGTGCATCTGCGTCGTTTTCTAGTTCGTAAAGCATACTTTCAAGTCCCTGCTCTAAATGTCTAGCAAATTCATCCTCTGTTTCTTCCAAAGCTTCGGTATCTGCATCAAGTCCATGTTCTGTAGTCGTAGCTCGCGCAGTTGTAGTTGGGACAGTGGCTGTCTCCACGCTTTCCTTCAAAGGTGTTTCGCGTTTGACAGGCTTTGGTGCTATCGTAAACTCGTCCAATAAATCTATATAATAAGAATTTATCATAAAAGCATAACATTTATCGATAATTACCATCCAGATCATCCAGATCATCCAGATCATCCAGATCATCTAAATCATCGTCCTCAGTCCTTGTATCCGCCTCTGCCTCTTTCTCCGGAAAAGAACTCATTGATTATGCCTGCAATTAAAACAATAAAGCTACAGATTAATCCTATATTGAACAAATCAAAATATATACTGGTTCCAAAAAGTAAATACCTAAAGATAAACTTATGTCTAACTCAAATAAATTGTTCAAGCGAGTGAAACCTTGCTCCGTCGCTCCTCGGTAAAAGCCCTTAACTGCCCCGCCTTTCGCTATTCTGGGGCTTCTTATCCACAAACACCCTATCCGCTCTATCATTTAGCATCGAGTTATTCTACAATGGTTTATATGTATGTAACCATGAATTATACTTCAAATTTTTATCTACGTCACTGATTCGGGAAAATAAAATTATGATGAATGTTTTATAATAGACTAAAATCTCTCCAATACTTCCAACGCCTTAATAATTTGCTGCTCAAGTATTCCTTTCCCTCTTTCTTCGTCAATGTCGGTACTGCTATTAATCTCCTTGTAACTATTAAGTTCAATTTTAATGCGATTCACCAGTCCTTCCTTGATACTCAAAACTTCAGAAGGAAGATGTGAAAACAGCAAGGACAAATAGCCGCAAATATCTTTCATCCATGATTTTGCTTTCTGTTCATGCTCCGTAGACTCCATAAATAATTTGACTAATGTATCGAAATGCTCTTCCCTTAGCAGAATTTCGCGGCCTGATGCATCTTCCGCAAAATTTATCAGTAGACCAAGTGAAAACACGGCAATATTTGCATCTGCACCATAGTCTTCTATTTTGTCTGCATCATGAACCATCTTATCCACGCGATACGTACAAACGCGCACTATATTATCGGTGCACAGTTTAGGTATCAAATTTGTGTTATTGCTCACGACAATTGCAAATTTCAGTATTGATATTATTAGAGTATCGCGTTCAGTTTTTCGCAAGGACTCTAATAGTATACTGGTAATCTTTATTATCATATCTTCGGTATTTGACGGAAGTGTGCCTGCCAATTCCATGCATTCTTCCAAAACGGAAATTCCAAGCTCAAGATCATATAAACGTTCGCTTTTACTAAAATCCGATAATAAATCTAGTACGCTGTCTCCGACTCTTTGCAAAACATCAGACTTTGTAAATGCCTGCTGTAGAAATTCGTGTTGTATGTATTTATTTGAAAGCTCGACGAGAACTAACGACGACACCAATCGACAAGAGATGAGAGGACTTTCTCGCCGTATTGACGAACTGATTCCGTCCTGCAGCTCTGTAACCTATAATTTTCGTAAGCAGTTTCTTTGAATTTTGTAGATCACCTACCATAGTTTGCTGGACTTTAGAAAGTCTACAGCTCTTCGCTATCGTACTGATTTCACGTCCATCATTGACTAGTTTAGCCAACAGTTCCACTGCATTATTTTGTCCTACCACATCACGGACAACTCCTTCATCGTGTAATACTCCTGCTAGTATGCATACCATAGCAAACCGTTCAATACCATCAGAATTCTCACTACTTAGTTCCGGTAAGACTTTAAATATTCGCGGCAAGAAATTGCCCGTTTTCAGTTTATGCAAAAAAGATTTGTCAGAATTCTTTAATGCCAAATCAAGATACACCATTCTTTGTGCAGCCACCGACGATGAAGGCTTCAGTCCATCTAGTAGATATTCCATGTCATCCAGCAACTTTGCATTGGTGCCTGATGCTCGAAGTTCATGAATAGATTTAACTCGAACAATCTCACTTCCCTCGTTCTCCTCATCAATCATGCTTGAATTGTCATCATCGGTAGATTGAGCATTAGTATTGGTAAAAGAAACGTCGAGGAGTTCGGCTTCAGACATTTCACTGTAAGTCCCTGGACGGGAACTCGCTGAGTCGTCAAGGTAACTTCTTGTTGACCCATACGTTCTTCTTCCTGATCGTTGTAGAGAGTAGGTAGGAGCAATTACTGGAACTGAACTTGCCGTTGCGCCGCTTATCTTCATGAAGTCGTCTTGTTTTATTGTCTTTATCTCTCTCATTAAAGGAGATTCAGTATTCACAGCTGAGTCAGTACTGGCTTCTCTTTTAGCGACAGTCAGCATCTTAAAAAGTTTTCCGCCATTTCGTTGATTTTTCTTCTCCGGACTGCGCTTAATGATCTCACTGGTTTGCTCCAAGATTTCCCATGCATCACTTGGTTTAGATGCTATCCTTTCTGAAGTAGGTGTGCTAGGTATTGCGGGTGTGTCAAAAAGTAGATCTTCAATTGGTGGTGGAGATATCTGCCGTGCGGTAACAGATTGCTTAGGTTCTTCAATATCTGATGAGGCAGCTTGTGCTTCCTCTTGAGCTGCATCAAATCTATCAACTGATTTTGCTGGTAAATTAGCTGGTGAGACAATCGCTGTATTTTGTGTGTGTTGTGGTGTCTGAGGCTGATCGACAAATAAAGCAGTAGTCGTTTCCTCTTTGGATGCTATGTTGGTAGGTGTCTGGGGTCGTGCCACGCGTTTGACATCTTTTGATGAAGTATCCTCAACCTTAGTTACTTTGCTTTGACTGCTTCTTAACCTTCGTGTGAAAGATGATTCTTTGGTGGATGTCGCAGATGCTTTCCTGCTTCTTGTTGACATGGAATACTTTAATCCGCCTTGAACGTCATTACTAATATTTCCTGTCTCATTCTCATCGTTAAAATCAAATAAATCATCCTGCACGATATCTTTTCTAGTTTTTGAAGGCTCCGAGACATCACTGATAATTGGAGTAGCGGAAGTTGAATCTGTGTCTGGCGAAGCTCTTTTGCGTCGTGAACTCGTTAGAGGCTTAGGCCTGCGCTTTGGAACGGGATCATCAACTTCAAGTTCATTTTGATCATGAAACTCGAAAGGGTCAGCCTGTCTCAAAGTTGAATTTTCTTCATCTGTTTTTCTTTTTCTCACAGTAGCCGGCAAGGGTACTTCTTCCCAATCAAAAATTCCACTTTTTCGTCTTCGTGCACTGACAGAATCAGGTGTACTCGTAGAAATTTCTATTCTATCAATCCATCCTGTCAATCCACTGCTTGCTCCCGTTTCTGTGTTTACTAGTGAAGGTGAATCTGTAGCACGCGACGCTTTCACTGGTGACGCGCGTTCAGTTGGAGTAGCGGGAATGCGAGCTTTGCGACCATAGGTCTTTGCAGAACCAGGATTAAGTGTTCGTCTAGTAATTGGGGTATATGACATTTCAAATCAAGTGTTTACAAATCAAGATATTGAAAACTGTCAATTGTCACTTCAGTTCACGTAGCGTTTTGGAGTCTTGACGGGTTCCTAGTAACGTAATTTTCCACTCCCGATCTCCAAGCTGGCTCAATAAACAGTTTCAATTTCAGTCTATGATTTCCATTTTAAAAGCTATAAGATCCTTAAAGAGTGTATTAATAATGCCTCAGAACATATTGTCGTAGATCAAAAGTTGATGGCTTCAATTTCGCCAACTCGTAACTAGTTAGAGCAACTATAAAATTAAAGTTTTGATATTGTGAAAGTTACGCACGGTGGTAAGCTTGAAGTTGTTCTCAGCTTCCTCCTATCACTATCTTCTCAGCTGCATTTCATTTGATTTTCATTTCATTTTGGATAGTTGTGAAGGGAAACTAGTCACCAGTCGCTAAAATGTCGAAAAATGCTACTCTGTCACTGCAATCATCAAACAATGATGTTGTTGTTTTAACACAGACTCCACAGTTGATCGCTTTATTTACGTACGATTACTACACTTACGACGAACAGCTAAACATGATTCTAATATATGAACAGAATGATCAGAGATATCAATACTCAGCGAGCTGATTTTGTATTTTATAGCAATCGCATTATTCGCATTTTAGTGGAAGAAGGTAAATGGTTCTCGATTTCCAAGAAAATACAGGTGCTAATGATAAAGGTCTTAATCACTTGCCTGTTAAAGAACTCGAAGTTTCTACACCAACAGGTACTATTACCAAAATACGCTTTCATTCAATTTGGTGATAACTCATAGTTTAAGATCTTCTGTACAAGGGTCTCCAATTTGAGGGCAAAATTTGCGGTGTCTCTATCATGAGAGCTGGTGAAGCCATGGAGCAAGGTCTTCGCGACTGCTGTCGTTCGGTCCGTATTGGCAAAATTCTTATTCAGCGTGACGAGGAGACCGCAGACGCCAAACTGTTCTACGAAAAACTTCCGGAAGATATCAAAGATCGATGTATGTGTATTTCTCTATCGACCGACTTCGGATTAGGTGATTAATTTATGACTGTAGATGTCTTGCTTTTAGACCCGATGCTTGCTACTGGTGGTTCAGCTATTATGGCTGTGCAAGTCCTTTTGGGCAAAGGTGTTCCTGCTGAGCGTATCCTATTTTTAAATCTCATCTCTTCGCCAGAAGGCGTTGAAGCGTTTTGCAAGGCTTGCCCCGGAATTAAGATTATCACTGGTTTCATCGATGAGGGTTTAAATGACAAGAAGTATGTAACTATCTTAATATTAAATGCAATTAACAAGCTAATCTACCTCTCTAGATTCGTTATTCCTGGATTAGGTGACTTTGGTGACAGATACTACTGCTTGTAATTTAGTAAATATAATATGTATAAATAATATTTTCCCCAAACTTTTGTTAAAATTAATTAGGCAATTCACACATTAGCAATATAAGAATATTGTCTACATTCGATTTTTTCACTTCGCACTGCATAGCTTCTTCCATCGACTAGGCGGATCGAATTCAGCTCTTTTGTCGGCTTGCACAATGAACTGCATAACATGCCAGCTTCAAGATGCCACGCAATATGACCTATTGTATGGGTTAGTTATTTTGAGCTCATCAAAAGCCCATTCATTATGAACTCACAGTGGAAAGGCTAGACACCCGCATTATCAGCAACAAATCTGATTAAAGCCCATCTAGGTACCTGAATTGTGTCGTGACGCATAGGATTGATCGCTTTCATGTTTCTGTATGAACTGTAATCGAAATCTTCATTCCCAGTAGCAATAACGTAAAACTGATAGCCGTGAAGATGAAAAGGGTGTGGATGACCAGCACTGTTCAGCCTCGCCATTCCCAGCTAATGTACCAGAGGGAAGCACGCCGTCGTGTTGCAAAAGCAAGGATATATTTTTGGTGTCATCTTGCAACATGTTGTAAACTTGATTGAGCGTAGAAGTTTCCGAGGGTTGGAAAGTAGTGTTATTAAAACGAGTGACATAAACGGCGTGATCGTCATATCCGAAGGTGACATTAATAAAATTGAACCTCGTAGCCTCTGGTGGAAAGTCCGGAACCATTGGTCTTGAAAATCGTCATTCACAGTAGGGCAAGTCTCATATGCCATTTCAAATGATGAGCAGGGCTTTGTAATAGATGAAAGGTTCTTTGTCTTCGATTTATCTTTCCTAGATGCTATTTTAACAGTAGCAGTAACATCAGGAACAAGTATGTCGTCATCGATATGCTTGTAGCAGTCTAAATTCAAGTGATTGTGCATTGACACCGAAGTCAATGTTAACATTATCAACTTTCCCTTAGCCTTCACCAAAACAGAATATCTTTGCGCAATAGAAACTGGTAAAGAATCGACTCTGACTGGTTCCACAAGAGTTTCATCTCTCTCAATAATTATGAGATCATGAAAATCGATCGAAAACTTCGAGGGCGCTGTTCTACCGGTGTTAATGAGACGTAAGCGGTAAGTCATATCTTCTTCAAAATTAAACTCAGTCATTTCTTGGGTATAACAGGTTTTCTCTGGAGATGATGAACAGTTGAAATAAGCACCACCATTAATGAGGCCATTTCCAGGCTTAGGTTGGGGATTCGCTGAACCAGGAGCCAGGTATGGACCAAGATACTTACTGAATTCTTGGTGATACCAATCAGTAAGAGGACAACATGATCATGGTCGTATAAATCGCCAACCAGCTTCTATTCCTCACGAGATTGTATTACAACTGGTCCAACCATTCCATCAAGATATTGCGTCTTATAATGTGAGTAATATCAGAAAGTGCCGTATTGATTGGGAACTTTATATTTATAACTGAACGAATCTCCAGGAGCGATGTGACACTGTGCAATTGATGCCGAACCATCCATGTATCCAGTTCAGTTTTGGAACAAACCACGAAAATGAAGCGTAGTGGCATTTGCGGATCTATTTTTCAGATTCACTTCGATAGTATCTCCCATATTAACTTCAATTAACGGACCAGGGTACTTCCGTTAATGACAGTCATGGGCCGTTGAACACCATCTGGCCCAGCAACATTATCAGAAACAACAAACCCGTACTTGCGTGTCTTGGGATGTTCTTCAAAATTCCAATTCACTCCCACAGCATATTCCTTGTTAGTATTCCGCCGGATAGATGTGAAATTTTGTCCACTTTGATCATCTTGGGTATTGTGTCTTTTAATCAATACATGCTTATCGGACGTAGACGCCAAACACAAGTACAAAAAACTACCAATAAAAAGCCAAAGTAGTCCAGTTGCTTTCGAAAAAGTTCTGTATGAGTGCCATTTGCTCTGCAAACTGAAGAAGGATGCCATCTTGTCGAATTGTGCATAACTCACGGCAACCAAGAACAAACAACAGCAGTTATAATAGACTATCAGCCAGATACGTATTGGTGTGGTAGCTCTCAGGTACAGAGTTTAAAATGAATAAAGAAATTAAAACGGTGCAGCCGCCCTAGGAAGCTTGGATGGTCTGAATGCGATTTATGAATAGGTTAAACACATAAATATGCATCAAAACCAACTCTGCTATTCCTATTTTCTGAACTATCAAAGTCTGCACTTAATTCCAGTTGCATATAAACGTGAAAATTAAAATTAAGCTGTACAGAAATTCAGAATTCAAGGTATCAATATTATCGATCAAGACTGTAACTAATCGTATATCGTTTGTGGAAAGAAAACAGAGAAAAAATAAAGTTATTCAGCGTACTGTATCACGAGATATTTGTTTCTTCCGTAAATACAGAAAATTTGGTATCAAAACATGCGAGACAGATACACGAATCCTGAACGCCAGTGCCAGTCTCATGGACACTGAAAGTTCAAGAACTTGCCGGTAGTATTGAGAGTGAGGGTTTTTCAGAAATCTTTTTAGGAATTTAGCTATCATCTCATGATACAAACCACTGAGCAGCTAAATTGTCTCGAGGAAAATTAAAAGGGAAAATAGAAAGTTCGCGCTCATAAGAAGGGCATTTAGTATTGTATATAATTACTGCGAACAAGCAAAATACGCAAAAACAAAAATACACAGGTTTGCAATTAAGTTTCATGATATCAAAAATCAGTCGTTTCATACCAGTGTGATTTTTAAGCACCTGCTCACAGACCATATTCGATTCATACGGTCCCGTCCCGTCTGTTTGAATCGATTGACGCGTTTGCGAACGCACGATTGATTTTGGGCCCTGCAAATGGACACGTGTACACGTGATGTTGAAAACAGCCATTAACGCGCCACAGTAAGCCACTCACCAGCCATCAATGTTTACAGTAAAGTAAAGCTCTCGACGTGTTCACTTCCAATTCTAAAAAAAATCACAAAGACAGTTAGATAGCTTTACGGCTAATTGCTTATTTCTGAGCTCAATTGATACAGTCATTTCGTTTTTAATCTGAAAAATTAGTTTCCACTAACGCAGCGAGATCGGAGGACTGATTTATTGTGACAAAACGTCAAGTGTCGTGTGCGCGTGTCCTGCCATTTAACTACAACAATCGATCTTGATCTTGGTAATGAAGAACTACTCTGGCGTGTGATTTTGCTTTTCTTTAGTTTTGTAAAGCTTGACATCAATTGGAGTAAAAGTTTCAAAAAAGAGGTAGAAAATGAAATTGTAACTGAATTGGCTAGTTTGATCTAACATTCACGGTGCACAAGTTTATATTTAGTCGCTCTTTCGTTTCTTACAATACTTTAAACTGTTTCATACGTCGCAGACATCTTTAGCTACGAAGTTTGCAGACTACCCCCAATTCTTCAAATTATGGCTCTTTTATCACCGCAATCTTTTTTCGACTCTTCGCAATTAGCAAACTTTAGGTACTTTCTGGTATCGTATCTCTCGCTGGGCAGGATAAGTGCAGAATCAGAGCCCTCTTTGACAGCCGCTTACGCCTTACTACTTATCTGGATTGCAGCACTTGCTCTAGCATTATTTAGTTTTGTGTATATCGTTATTGCAAGTATTGCCCACTTCCCAAGAGAAGCGGAGGCAAGCGAAAACACATATCGATCTGTGGCCGTTACAGGTGAAATAATTAAGTCTTTACCGCTGCCACATATTAATCAAGATGATGGAGACGCATCTAGCAGAGCGGAAAAGGTGTTTCTCTCAGTTGTTGTACCGGCATACAATGAAGTTGAGCGATTGCCCATTATGCTTGAAGAGGCAGTCGAAGTACTAAAGACTTGGTCGGATGCAGATGGCAAATCCTTGGCATGGGAAATCCTAATTGTGGATGATGGTAGTAAGGATGCAACGGCTGACATCGCTCTTCAATTTGCGAAAGACCAAAAGCTGAATGGAGACCAATTTCGAGTTTGCAAGCTGACAAAGAACCGAGGAAAGGGTGGAGCTGTGACTCATGTATGTAATACAAATAATGATTTTTGTATTGTGACTGACAATTTTTCTTGACAGGGAATGCAACGCGCTCGTGGTGACTTCATAATGTTTGCGGATGCGGATGGAGCTTCTAGTTTTGCCGATGTTCACCTACTGCATCAAAGTTTACTGGAACTGTTTCCAAATCAACAAGTGAAGGTCACTGATAGTGGGATTGCTCTTGGATCCCGTGCGCATATGGTTAATACTGATGCGGTGGTGAAGAGGTCATTTATCCGTAACTTTTTAATGTACGGTCTGCATACTCTTCTCTACATTTTTGGTATCCGCACAATTCGAGATACTCAGTGTGGCTTCAAAATGTTTAGCCGCAAAGCAGTAAAAGAAATATTTCCGTTTATGCATAACGAAGGATGGATATTTGATGTTGAGGTTTTGATTCTGGCAGAACGAAAGCGAATACGGGTTATTGAAGTGCCGATCTCGTGGCACGAGGTTGATGGAAGTAAGATGGATCTTGCGCGGGATAGCATCAACATGGCCAAGGATCTCGTAGCTATTCGGCTGGCGTACTTATTGGGTATATACAGCGATGGGCGACGGTGGGAGGAACAGGACGAGCTGTGTAAGAAAACACAGTAGCGTGCGGCTCATCTTTGGGATACGACTCACCTAGCGTGGGGTGTAGAGTGGGAGTCTAGATGACACTTTTTATTATTATGACGCGCCGCTGCGGGAGTCGTTGCCTTATTTGGCTGTTCCGTAGCCGCAGGTGGTAGTTCGGGGTTAAAAGCGGTGAGCTTACGCTTGAGTATCCCGCAGGACCTATACTTTTCTCGCTAAACATTCATCTACTGCTTACCCCGCAATCTTGCAGCTGTCACGATAATGAGGTTGCAACTTTGCGGGAGACCTCCGTTTGTGGAGTTCATTCATAGCTATTACTTATATAGATATCTTTGCCAAACTTTTTGCTAAGGAATTAAGAAACACTTTGATAGTAGTTACCAACCATGGGAGGCTCTATCTGGAAGATCCAAGCGTTCAAGCGTGCCGAGGATCGGCCTACGCCCAAAGAAGTCTACAATTTACGAGTTTATTACTCCTCGATGATCATTGCTACCGCAGGTGCTATGATTGGATACGACAATGGATTTGTCGGCGGTACTTTAGCTTTGGACTCTTTCAAAGCTGAGTTTGGTCTTGACAAAATGACTGTATCTGACGCTGATTTCGTTTCTGCCAACATTGCTTCAACGTTCCAAGCAGGCTGTTTCTGGGGTGCATTGTTCGTTTATCCTCTTGGCCATTACTGGGGTCGCAAGCTCGGCCTCATTATCTCGTCTGCGCTTTTCTTGGTAGGCGCCATTCTCAATTGCGTTTCATCAAAGAGCACTGGTCTTGGCATAATGTATGCTGGGCGAATTCTTGTTGGTCTTGGTGTCGGTGCTACGTCGAACCTTGGTCCGATTTACATCTCGGAAATTGCACCTCCTGGTATTCGCGGCCAACTTTTGGCAATGTATGACATTGTTTGGCAGATTGGAGGTTTGGTCGGTTTTTGGATCAATTATGCTGTTAGTGAGACTATTCCATTTTCACGAAAACAATTCCTAATTCCATTTGCTGTTCAACTTATTCCCGGCGGTATGCTATTTATTTCTGTCTTTTTCCTTCGAGAATCTCCGCGTTGGTTGATGTCAGAAAAAGATCATGCGAAAGGACTTGAGAACCTTCGTTGGTTTAGAAGACTTGATGAGTCGAGCGAATACTTTCGTTTTGAAGTTGCTCAAATTGAGGAGTCTGTGGAATCTCGAGCGGGTGCAATCGGACTTGGTTTTATGGCACCTATAAAGGCTGTGTTTACCTCGAAGAAAATTATGTTGCGTGTAGCGCTTACAACAACAATGTTTATCTGGCAAAATGCTTCCGGAATTAATGCTATTAATTACTACTCCCCAACTATCTTCAAATCCATTGGTATCGGCGGTACAGATGCAAAGCTTTTGTCGACCGGCCTTTTCGGAGTAATCAAGACTGTGTCTGTGCTCTTATGGATGATCTTTTTGGTAGAATCATGGGGACGACGTTTGACACTTATGGTCGGATCGATTGGAGTTTCGTTCTGTATGTACTTCTTGGGTGCGTATGTCTATATTGCGCATCCTTCCACAAACGCAAACGCTGCTTCAACGGGTGTCGGAAATCTCAGCTCAGGCGGTCGTGCAGCGATGGCATTTCTTTACATTTGGACTATGTTTTACTCTGCTAGTTGGAATTGGACTCCATGGATCATCAATGCTGAAGTATTTGACAATAATATCAGAACATTTGTGCAGGCCATCAATGCTGCGTCGAACTGGTTCTGGAGTTTTATCATGGCCAGATTTACTCCCCAGATGTTTTCACATATGGTTCGTCAATCAATGATTTCCTACTTTGGTTTATAGGTACTAATTTGAGATAGGGTTACGATGGCTACGGTGTTTACTTCCTTTTCGCATCTTTGTCCACACTGGGCATTTTCTATGTGTTTTTCTTGATTCCGGAAACCAAAGGTATCCCACTCGAAATGATTGATGGCCTATTTACAAAGGGAGTCCCCGCATGGAGAGCACATGATTATGTACTTGAACAGTTGGCAGAGGTTCGTGAAGAGTTTCATGAATCCCCAGTTGAAGAAAAGATTCATGCACAGCATGTTGACAATTTAAATCCAGCCACGCCCGACAAGCAGGCTGATGAAACGGTTGATACTTCTAATAATGAAAAATAGAGTGTTAGACTTGCAGCTTTAGTTGATGTTTTTGTTTTTGTTTGCTTCAGCTAGTATAATATTATTGTTCTACCCATAGAGATTTTATGTTTATGACTACCTTCGCACTTTATCCAGTTTCAGCCAATTATACGTTGTCTTTTGAACCAGATGATATTGCTCAATACGCTTGAGACATTCCCGTTTGCTCGATGCATGGCAGAAAGACGATTATATTTTTATATAGTTGCTCTTTGTAGAAGTATACATAGTATTGGGTTTTTTCAAACGATTACCATTTGTGATAGTTCATTTTTTGTTAAAAACTTTTGTGGATTTTTATGAATTTTTCTCAGTACTTGAATGTCCTTCAATCAGTATCGAATAGTTATAATTACTGTTCACACTGAACATAAACTCCCGATTACTCAAAATTCATATCACCGCGCATTTTCAATGTACAATAATAGCTTGTTCCACTTACAACGAACAAAGTTTTTACTACTCAATAGAAATACAAACAGAAACAATTTTTTTTACAGCTTTTGTGTAATTAATATTTAAAAATTATAATTCAATGCCCAATGAAGTCTACTTTCAGAAAGACAAAAATTAAATCGATGCATCAAAACTTAGAATTTACCCTTTTATATTCTTCATAATACAGAAAATAATACCCGAAGAAAATAATAACACAGTAAAAATAACTTCTCAGACTTTTACAGCTTATGAATCATGCTTTGCAGCTCAGTGTGCAAAAAAAACCAACTTCATATTTATTTGTTATTTTAATTTTGAAAGTACAAAGTCTTCTTACAACAACCACTCATAAACCTCCCACTTAAATCTTTTACAGCATTCTTTTAAAAATAATAGATTTTAACGCATTGTATTGCGTCATATAAGTTAAATAACGCACACTGAATCTCAGTCGTCTGGTGAATGATAAATGTTGCAGGACTTCGTACTTCGTACTACATCGAGCTAAGGAAACCGGTTAACCGGTAAGAATTATTTTATTGCCTAAAACCAAAATTGTATAGTTACAAACTATTTACAGCTAAATTAATGGTCAGTTATTTTGTTGCTATATAATTCACATATCGTGGGGTTTATTTTAACGGCCGGAAAAGCTAATATTTGTTTACACAATCTGTTTATCCAGAAATTTTTATTGTCATTTGACGAATCTATCCCAGGAAAAGCCAGGATGTAATCAGGATACTCTCAAAGATGGACTATCTCAGAGAGCCAGAGAGATCAGAGCCGGAATTCAGATGAGGTTTAAAATCAAATTTATTTCTTGTTACAAAATCAAACTAAACAAACAACTGGAATACAACACACATATTTATATTCTTCATTTACCACATATAATCTTCCATCTGTTTCTTT
>JAJLWK010000185.1:0-22987 GCA_030570675.1 Myxozyma neglecta | reverse complement strand
CTGCCATTTTTCCGTGGGCAGTCAGACTTGCCGAAGAAGACCACAAACGACAGGTGATTTTGCATTGGTACATTCGGAATACGGACGCACTTAAATGGCTTCCTGGTGAACTTAAAGCGCTTGATGAAACTGGTAGGTGCCAGATTACAATTTGGGTTACAAATGGAATAAAAGAGAATGGTGAAGAATTATTGTGGGCTCGCAATGGCTTGAAAAATTATATGCAGAACTATTCTGAGAATATGTCAATGACTGTTCAGGGTGGACGACCTTCAGTTGATAGATTAGTCAAACAAGTTGCAGTTGAGACTGAAGGCAGTGTTGCAGTGATGGTTAGTGGACCGCCGCAAATGAATGATGATGTCAGAGCAAGCGTTGTGGAGTATCTGAAATGCTCGAAAAAGCGAATGGAATTGTTTGACGAAACATTCGGGTGGTAGCTTTGTTATCGAGTGTTTTATACATATAAATAAAGAGCTAATCTTGTTTCATCTAAAGATGATTTTTTCTCTTCTATCTTTTAAACAGCCATATATTAGGCTAGGATTTTAAATGCGGATTCAGTCAAAATAGTTTCAACCGTAAAATTAAAATAAAGGTATATTACTGAAACAAATATCTCGTGTTGTTGAAACTATCTTGCTTTGTCTACTCTATATGATATTTTGATGGTTGTGTTTCACTGAGGCTACACAATTGCTACCAAATGCAGGAGGCGTGACCCGGAAGAAGCACGTACTTGGCACAGTCTTGACATTAAGCTGCAACCATCATAAATAGTGATTTAAAATTGACTAAAATCATCTGGGATAATCGGTAAGAATGCTTGACTAAACCTGAAAACCGTTGGAAGATGCGACGCAATCAAGGTCTATTGGATATTATTTCAGGAGTAAGCGCCACAGAAGAAGTGGCGGGGCATCTTGCATCCTGAAGTCCTGAACGGCTGGAGGTGAAACGCAGTATTGTATTCATATCAATCGCCCCAAATAAGTATTTGCAGCAGTTATGATCAAAAAAAAAAAAAAAAAAAATTAAAATATGAACAATTTCTAAGATTTTTTCTTTACAGTCTCTGAATTGCATAATTCAGGTGATAAATTCAGCTGCAAGGCGGATGCCAGAAAAAGCTCATTCAGTCACCGCACACACTTGTGAAAGTTTTAATCTCTCAGCCAAAGCTGGCCTACGACACATACGCGATAGCTATAAACCTCTTTTCCATAACTACAATTGCTTTAGCTTAATGGAAAGGCCGTCAGATGTTTGGCGGCCGCGTCAAGATCACATGGACATGGCTTCCGTAGCGAAAAAGCTTTGACAGCGTCACAAAAGATATAAATCAGTTCTTTCTGTTTGTGCTATCAATTAGCTATGACGCATCGAGGTCGAGCTGGTTCAAGGATGGTCAGGACACTGCTGCTAATGTCACGAGGGTGTTTCAGTGTCTCTCCACTGACTTTCGGCTAGTTCAGATGCGGGAATTTCCGGATAATATATCATGTGTTCCTAGCGTTCTTGTGTTCTTTTATTCTAAGGAGATAAACCCGTAGGAATCAACTTAGAACAAACAAAAGACAAAGAAGAGAGGAAAAAGAATAAAACAGACAAAGAAAGCAATTTAAATAGACGGAAATAAACTGTGCTAAGACAAAAGTAGAATAGTACAAAAGTGTACATAACCCTGAGCCCAATTCAAAATAAACCCTAATTGTATAACCTATGTTCTAATACCTTAAACTCAACACAATCAATATATTTGTCAGCACTTAGTGAGCTTTCTATACGGCGCCGCAGTTTTAAAACTTTAGTTAGGTTGCCGATCATCAATTTGGCGTCTAGCCTAATAAATGGCTGCTTGAGATAAAAAAAAAGGTTAAGACCAAGGCAGGCATGCACAGGCATCAGCCTCTCCTGACATTCTACTTTGTTCTTCTACAAACAGCGCATATTCTCTCATCTATTGGCAACCGTACACTTGGATTGTAAATTGAAAGACAAAATCAGTGTTGTTCGTGACAGCAGCAGTTCCACCCCGATGCGTGGTGCATGAACATGTTTTGTTAGGCGGCTCTGGTGACCAGTGCGCAGAGCAGAGCCGCATGACGTAGCCGCTTCCGTCTAGTCTGGCTCCGGTCGTATAAAGCTTGTGACTTTCTCCGCCTCATTTTCTGCGCTCAATCAACTCACTGCGTTTTAACAACCATTCGGTTTACGATTGATCGATTTAAATCATGTCTAATTCAGCATCTCCTCCTATCGAAGATGCAATTCCTCTTGAGGTCACCGATCCCACGAACGTCCTGATTCGTCGTCTCGATGCATGGCGCCACGTTGTCGTCATGCTAGAGGACTATGTTCAAGGCCACTTGTCCATGTATCACACACAGGCTCGTGACTATGAGAAAATCGCGAAAAGCGTCTTAGAGGCTCCTCGTTTTGACTCTATTGAGGGTCCTGCAATCTCTTCAGACGCTTCTACTGCTTCTCCTACTACTACTACTGGAGCCGAAGGCACTGTGGTGGGCACGGATGGTCCCGCAGCCACAGCACGCGAAGGTATCTCCGGTGGGTTCTTTATTCTCCGCGAAAAGGCTGAGTCCCTTATCAATGCTACCACCGAAGCAGAGTTAAATTTGAAAACGTCTGTTTTACCACAGGTACAGCGTCTTTCACACGACATTAAAGAGCATCTTAAGGGATTGAAGGGACTCAAGGGTCCCAAAGAGGTCGAGCGTGCTCGTGGCCTTACTCAAAAGCAAATTGAGGCATTGGGAACTTACTGTTCATCTTTTGGAGTGTTTTCAGGAAAAGCTGAGCCACTGAAAGATCCTTATGTCATTTGGCGCTCTGTTATGAGCCACTTGGACAGCCAAATCGCCAAAGAGAATGCGCAATTCGATACACTTCTCACTATCCAAAATGATTTCAAGACATTCGAAGCTCACGTCGTCAGCGGAATCCGTCAAACCTTCACTCTCTTGGATCAAGTGCAGACAAATTTTTGGGATTTCCAGCGACAGTCGTACAGCGCCATTACACAGGCCTTTGTCACAATTCCCGAAGATTTTGAATGGAAGTCGTTTGTTGAAGCAAACAAACATATTTTAGCGGACGAGGCCACTCCTAAGCGATCAGTTGATCGTGTTAGCTATGTCAATATGGATCATGAGGCTACTAAGCCTCTTATTGAAGGTGTGCTACAACGTAAGGGAACAATGACCCTTTCCAAGTCTTACAACTCTTACTACTTTGTTATCACACCGTCAAAGTACATGCATCAGTTTGCATCCAAAGACTTTAAGCAGAGCACTGAGCCTGATTGGTCTTTGTATCTTCCTGATACAAATGTTGGTGCACCTTATTCTCAGGAGAAAGGAAAGAATAAGTTCAAGATCACTGGTCGCGATGCATTGAGCACCATTCCTCGCAAGCACACTTTCGAATTTAAGACATCTACTTATGACGATTTGCAAAAATGGTGGGCCGTTATCCATGATGTTGCCACTTCCGGTACCACTCCTCTTTCTCGTCGTGGAACTACTCTCTCGTCAACTGGCTCTGTAGCTCCAGCTGCCGCTGCAGTTGTTGGAGGTGAGGCTGGAATTGCTGCTGCCGATGTTGCTTCATCAGGTACCGATGATATGAGTGAAGCGTCATCAGGACCTGTTCTTTCTGAGATTCCAGTTGCTGGTACTCCAATGGCTCATAATGTTCAGCAAGAAGTCCAGACCCCAGTTACAGTGGTTTCTGACGCCGCCTCACCACCAACTGTGACTCTTACTTCTCCAGCCACTACCGCTCCTCCTGCGACAGTAGCTGCTAGTGACCCTTATGCCACTCCTGCTAGTGACCCTTATGCCACTCCTGCTAACGAATACGCGGATGCATTGGAGCATAATGAAGCTGCTGGAACTGTTGTTACCGACAACATTACACCTGACGACTCAGTGTCGCAGGTTTGGGCGCACTAAATTTTAAAGTCTCTAAAATGTATTGCTATATGAGTTGTCGTTCTGTTTACAAGTAATTTCTGTGTAATATTAGTGTATATGTTTGGGATATTCTTTTTTTGAATTTTTTGAATTTTTTTGACTTTGTTTTAATTTTCTTGCTTTTGTTGATTTTTTGTGTCGTTTTAATAGTTTTGTGCGATTTTGAATAATATATGCTATCATTCAATGAGACAGCCTGATTCTGTTTATTATATTACACTATTTAAACACCCACTTTTTAATCACAAACATCTAGTAGTTAACTGAAGTTTAATTTACTTTTTCAAATAAGCTTCGAAACCAATCGTCTCAAGCTTTTCGGCTTTGTCCAAAACCTCAACTTCTATCTTGGCATAGTACTCTTCCAGCTTTAGCTGGTACTCTGGCATAAACGCCGCAAGGTTGCGAATTGCAAGCAAAGCCGCGTTAGTTGCATTGTTGATCGCGACTGTGGCAACAGGAATTCCACGCTAGTTTTCATATTGTTAGCTTAATTGACAGTAAAAGAAACAAAAAGTTAGACTACATACAGGCATCTGGACTATTGAGTACAAAGAATCAACACCATCTAATGTACTTCCTTTGACCGGAACACCAATGACGGGCAATGTAGTCATAGCAGCAATCATTCCAGGAAGGTGGGCAGCACCACCAGCACCTGCGATAATAGTCTTAATACCACGAGCCGCCGCTTCGGTAGCGTATTTTGTCATTCTGAATGGAGTTCTGTGTGCGGATGTAATAGTAACTTCAAATGGAACGCCAAATTGCTCCAATATCCGAGCACCCGTCGCCATCACAGGGAGATCTGAGTCGGAACCCATAACAATACCAACAAGGGGTTGTGGCTTCTTCTCGTTGTCTGCGTCTGAGGACGATACTGTACCCTGAACTTGAGCTAGACGAGTTTCACATTCATCCATACTTCCAGCAACAATGTTGATGTGTCCCATTTTACGTCCAGGTCTTGTAGATTTTCCATAAAGATGAACAGTAGCACCTTTAGTAGTTAAAGCTCGCTTGCAGAATTCCAGTTCTGAGTTTGGTTCAGCTCCACCAAGCACATTAAGCATAATAGCAGAAGTGTAAGGAGTCGATAACGAGAGACCATCCTTTTTAGGAATTGGCAAACCAAGGATTGCGCGTATATGAGCTTCAAATTGTGAAGTTGCACATGCATCAATTGTGTAGTGACCTGAATTGTGAGGACGAGGAGCAATCTCGTTTAGTAATATTTCTCCATTGGGAAGCAGAAACATTTCGACACCGTAAATACCAGCACCTGTGAATGATGCAATGGCATTCTCAGCCAAATTTCGAGCCTTCAGCTGAACAGAATCCGGAACGCGAGCAGGAGCATATACAAGATGGCAGATGTTGTCAGTTTGAATAGTTTCGACGGTGGGATACGAAGACACTGAGCCGTCTTTTTCGCGAAGAACCATGACAGCCAACTCTTTGGTAAATGGACACCATTTTTCGGCGTACAATGGTCGAGAATGTAAAGCTCTCAAAGCCTCAGGAATAGAGTCCGCAGATTTCACAACGAAATTACCTCGACCATCGTATGCTTGAGTTCGAGATTTCAACATGTAAGGATATCCAAATTTCTCTCCAACCTCGGCCAAAGCTGATTCAGTACTCTGAACTCCCACACATTCAGCAGTAGCAATTCCGTTCTTGATTAAAAACTCTTTCTGTAAAAACTTATCTTGAATCAATTTGATAGTAGCCGGGGACGGATGAATCTCTAACTTATCACCCTTTTCTTTCTCAAGCTCAAAAAGTACAGCAGTGTCAACATGTTCAATTTCCACAGTCAAAACATCTACCTTTTCCGCAAGTTTGCGGACGGCAACAGCGTCAGCAAAAGAACCAGTGACATGCTTATCTGATGAGCGAATCTGTTTAGCGGGAGCATTTTCAGCATCTAAAATTAAAGTCTCGACATCTAAACGACTTGCAGCTTCAACAAGCATACGACCAAGTTGGCCTCCTCCAAGAATTCCAACAACCCGATTATCCATATTTGCTCCCTTAAAGATAAGATCAGTAATTCAGCGTTGATGAGCTTTTTTTTAATCTCTAAAAAATCCCAAAACTTTAATAATTTTGGTGGAGTAATTTGAGCCGCACACCAATAGAGGTCTAATATCGTTTCTAGGGCAACATTGTTTGTTTATGGCCAGAACACGAGAGCCGCGTTCTTGCTACAAGTTTTCTGTCGTCAAGTTGGTAAGCTCGCAGCTTGTCAAGAGTATTAGTAGACATGGATTTATCTGCGGTGCCTTTTGATATGTTTGAGCATCAAAAAGAAAATATTCAACCTCTTCCCGAAGGACGTTCGGCTGTAGCACTAGCAAAGGCATTTAGTTTTGCCAACGAAAATCTCCCACGCGGTGCTTCTTCGCCTGATCGTGATCGATTTGAACAAAAACTGAAAGATGCTGATGATCTTGATGATCCTTTAGAAGTTTGGTTGGAATATTTAAAATGGACTCATGAGACATATCCCCAAGGCGCGAGTGTGGAAAGTGGTCTTATGTCACTTCTTGAAAGATGCACTACTCAGTTTCAGAATGCTACGTATTACTCAAACGATCCAAGATATTTACGCGTTTGGTTAGAATATGCACGTTACAACGATACCCCGCGTGAAGTCTTTTCATTCCTATTTCAGCGCGGTATAGGGACTCAGTTAGCTACTTTTTACGAAGAATATGCGCATTTATTGGAGTCAATGAACCGAAAGCTTCAAGCGGATGAAGTGTTTCGAATGGGTATAGAGCATGGTGCTAGGCCCATTGAGAGACTGAGGAGGCGTTACACAGAATTTCTCTCAAGACTCGAGACACACCCAGCTGATCCCAACGAACCGCGGTCTCCCGCATTAGAAATTGTGAGACCAGCTTTAGCGACCAAAGAAGTATTCACACTAGAAGAACATAGTCAGCAGCAAGGTAGAGTACCAACACAGCAAGGATCAGCGCAAAGCTCAAGAGGACGAGAAAAAATGACTATTTTTGCTGATCCAGAAGGTACTGCTGGAGTGAGCTCAGAAAGATCCGGAGGCTGGGATTCAATTGGCAGTATTGCTGAACGGAGAAAAGAGAATACTTTAGAATCACGTCCAATAGAAGGAGAAACTATGAGAATGAATAAGGCTCTTTCCTCAGTCGTTCGCGAAAAGATACCAATCTTCAAAGACACATCTGCAAGTGGTTCTTCAATTTTTCAACAAGCTACTCCCCCTACACAGCCAAATTTTAAAATTCCACAAATACCCGTTGCGAAAGGAAAAAAAGAGGAAAAGTTTGTTGTTAATTTGAATGCTATTTACTCTACCGAAGCAGAAGAAGAACTCTCATTCGAAGAGCTACGAGCAGCTGCGCGTGGTTTATTGAAGAGAAAAGGATCTTCATTAATGGAGAAGCATTTGTCATCGAAAAACCATACATATGAGAATTTACTTCCTGACGCTGCACTGTCGCGTAAAGCTTCTGTTGAGAAGTCTGAAGACAGACCTTTAATGTCAAGTAAATCAGTACCAGTACGTGAAAAGCCAGCAAAAAATGATAACGTGACCATTCAAACTCTGCCGTTAAAAGGTATGTTGACAGAAATATTATGCCAAAAACTTCTCTAACACATCTTTACTTTAGGGTCTCCAGAGAGTTTACGACGACGTCCAGCTTCTCCTACTATGACAGTTCACACAAGAGCTGCTACCGATGAGATATATAGTATGTTCAATCAACCCCTCAGCTGTGATGCCGATGCTATCGAACATGACGGCGTTGCGGACAGCAGTGAAGAAGAAGACGATAGTGACGACAGCGACGAAGAGGATGAAGATGAAGATGAAGAAGACGAAGACGAAGGAGAAGGAGAAGATGATGAAAAAAATGATAATGACGAACAAGTCGGTTATAACGATGAAATCCAACCCAGACGTGACTCAGAAGTTGAGTTATCTCAGAAGATGGACGACAACAGTATCGATCTGGAAAACAAGCCGGCTCCTATTGAGAAGTTTTCTTTATATCGCGATCCAGGAGTTAGATCAACGTCCGAAGAGTCAAATGGCGCTCAGATTCCTCTTGCTGGTTTAGCAACACCACATCATGATCGTCCTGCTCTTTCAACAAAAGCCTACGGCTTTGGAATGATGACACCAATTGTGGAAACTACTGAGTCAATTGCCACCATTACTCGGTCCGCTAAGAGTATATACAATAGATATCTGGATGATTGCGATGAGAATGTTGACAGTTCGCCTTTTATCGAACATCCTGCTCCGCGACGCGAAGAACTTGCTCGAAATGAAGAGGCGGGAGCAGAAGATGAAAATAGCATGATCAGATTCTCTCCAATCCTGAGAAAGTCAAAAAATTTAGAAACAGAAAATTTGTCTGATGTTTGGCAAAAAAAGCCTATAGTTGTTGATACCTTGGTGAATCCGATGGACGAAGGGATACGATCTGGTATATTAGAAGAGTCACACCAAATCATTCAAGCATTTAAAGGTTATTTCGACTATGATGGACGCAAATTAGGTAAAACCGAAACGCTCAGAAAAGCTGTCAAAAGCAAAAAGGCAACGGAGGATGTCAGAATTTCCCTGAGGGGAACGTCCTACAAACTTCGAAGAGAACTGGGAGAAGGGGCATTTGCTCCTGTATATCTTTTTGAAGTTTTCGGCGGCGAGAATGATATATTGGACAATACTACAGCTAACGTGGCAATGAAGATGGAGCAACCTCCGACTTCGTGGGAGTTTTATATAATGCGTGAAATCGAACGTCGATGGATGATGCGATCCGACCAGTTATCTGTGGAAATGAGAACTCGCGCTATCGCGTCAGTCGTACATGCGCGCGAGCTTCATATTTTTGGAGACACCACCTGTCTTATCTTAGATTATAATGATCAAGGTACAATACTTGATCTCGTCAATCAAGTGAAGGCTCAAAGTATCAAAACTGCGTCTGGTCCTGTCATGGGACTAGATGAGTGTCTTGTTATGTTTTTCACAATTGAGCTTTTCCGCACTATTGAAGCACTACACGAGATTGGAATATTACATGGAGATTTGAAGCCTGATAATTGTATGGTCCGGCTTCTACCGTCTAAAAATACTTCTTCAATAGCCACTCTCTCACTTTCAGAATCTGGCTTAACAGGACCATACTCTGGCAGTGGTGAAAATGGTTGGTCGACGAAAGGTATATCGCTTATCGATTTTGGTCGATCTATAGACGTGACTGTGTACTCTAAATCTGTACAGTTTATAGCAGATTGGAATACTTGTGAGCAAGATTGCTCTGAAATGCGTGAGGCGCGTCCTTGGAGTTATCAAGTCGATTACCATGGCCTCGCCAGTATCATTCACATGATGCTTTTTGGAAAATACATTGAAACAATAGCAGAGCCAGGAAGCCATGGCCGAAGAAAAAGATTCAAAACTACGCAAGGGTTTAAAAGATATTGGCAGCAAGATCTTTGGAAGGAGATTTTTGACTTGCTTCTTAATTCCGCAGCTAAAAATGCTGAAAGTCTGGCACAAAACGAAAATGCGAACGTTCTTTCATCAGACTCCGAGTCAGTTTTCCCAATGACTGGCAAATTAAGAGAATGTCGACAAAAGCTGGAGTCATATTTGGAAGAGAATGGTGAAAAGTCAGGGGTTAATCTTAGAGGATCATTACAAAAATTAGAGATAATGATAAGTGAGAAGCGTAAGCATGCATGAAGATAATCGGGGTAATTAATATCAATATATGGGGGGCGTTTTTGTTATTGCTGTAGAGTGATGTTTCAATAATGATTATAATTTGGAAGAAGCACTCTTTATCTTGCAAGGATCTCTCAGAATTGTAGTTGTACCTGTCCAAGATTTTGAGATTTGATAGATTCAGTTTTAATAGTATATCATTCCATTGTAAAATGCTCGCTGGTAAATGCAATTAGTTCTTCACAATAGGGTTTGTGAAGTCGTAAAAGTAAGGACCGACGAATGTGCAGAAGACAATGGATGCAACGACTTTGGTAGTTGTGGGCTAGTTCAGTCAAGTTAGTTAATGTTGAAGTTAAGTTAATCAACAGAGTCCAATCATACGTCAAAAAGAGCTAAATCACAAATTCTAATTAGTAAAACCACATATAAAAATAAACAGATCGGTATTAAAACATACGAACTTCGGGAGTGCTGTCGTCATGGTGGTGATGGTCGTCATGTCCATGTTCTTCATGTCCATGGCTATCGTGGTGGTCACTTGAATAGGCGCGAACCGCGAGAGGAAGGGCCGAGCGACGAGCGACGGTACCGGAGACAGCCAATCTTCTCAAAGGCGCGTTAACCAACGCACGCGAGACCAACAATTTAACCATATCGTCTAATAATTGTGTATGTTGATACCTATTGAAGAAGGAAGCTGTTGCAATATAGAAGCCGCTCAAAAGATTTGGTTCACTATTCCGAAAGCTCGATTGGCCCAGGAAAATCAGTAAAAATAAGGTTCAGCATATCTCGAAACTGTAAATTCTTCCTTCGCCGCTTCATATCTGATTGATCATGATCAAACATGACCATGAGTTTGAAAAAAGAAGCCGTTTTGTGAATATTAAGTTTTCTTAATTTGAATGAAATAAACATTGTATTGATGATTGAAAAATAACTGGAGGAAGCAGCTTTCAATAGAGGGTCTATTCTGCTTTGATCTATGCTTTCATATCATTCATCAGTAATTTTGTTTTTTGTTATTACATCCAAAGTCGTTGATTGAAGCAGCTTATTACAATTTCATGTCTATAGTGGTACATATGGCAATAAGACAAGTCGAACTGGTTGCATTTGAAAATGAGTATTGAGATTGTGCTGCGAGTCTCTTACTCAATTGCTTTCTTACATATTTAGAGCATGCAAGCAGTGTACCTGGCTTCGAATAGGATGCTATTTTGACAAAGCTGATAAGGGACAGATGGCTGTCCAAAATTGCATGTCATGCATGTTTGGTGGACTAAATGAGACCGCCCTTGAACAAGCAATGTAGTGAAATTCTTGTGCAACTCCAATGATATCTTAATTCAAATGATTGTAGCAGGGTTTCAGGAGTGATTGATGAGCTATGCTATTGAATAGTATTAATTGACCCAATGGACATAGTTGGCCTGAAAACAGCATTGCAGATCTTAGCTAGAGCTGTCAACTGTGGAGACAAGTCATCTCATAGTCTGCGATAGGATATTTTTGTAAATAATTCAAGAACTGCTTCTTAAGATGCATTATACGGCTCATAGAGAGGAGTAAAAAAAAATGTTCAATATAATGACAGTGTGTTGTGATGTAAGAAATGAGGCTTGCTGTACCCATAGAATGCCTGATATATCTGATGCTCCGTAGATCTCCCCAGAGTAACCCTAATAATACCCATTTGGGTAACAGCAAATTGTTCCTTTTACGAGTTTCATACTTATATTACCCACCCAGTCTACTCTCTTGGTGTTATTACACCATGACAGTAGTCTCAAAAAAGGAAAGGGGGCAAAATACAACCGTACACACCAATTATCTTTTAAAATATTACAGAAAAGAGCAAAATTAATGCTTAACTCAACAGCTGCCGAGCTGCCGAGGACCTCCGGATGAGGACTACTAAGTACATTTATCCTTCCAAACTATGTCAAAAATTATATTTATATACAAAAGGATATACACAAATACAATAACAAAAGTCATTTGATAGATGTAGGACACAAAACAGAGGTCAGATGCTAAGATTCATGTTTTACAGTAGTCATCATAGTTAAGAGATAGTTTTTCCTTGTGCCGCCGAACTGAGTCTGGTGTCTAATTTTCGGCGCCGCTCCGGAATACAGCGCTTTTGTCCTTAATTCACCACCACCTTGGACATTGATCGCAAAAAATTCATCTGTATTGGCATAAACATATATAGTAAATAATATTGGCCGTGAACTATTTGAGGTGATTTTTCCTCGATACGTTAGTTAATGTGTCTTTTCACGATTATATCAAAGTCTTACTCTCGCGATAAGAAAATAAAACTGTCGCGTGCAAATTTCCTTTGAGCCGCTCTCCCTTTTTCCCCACTAAGTATACTCGATGTCCTCTACAGACAGCACAAACACGGCGAGGGTGTGTACAGAATGTTTTAAATTACTAAGGTAACTTAACTAACAATGAATTGTCTAGTCGGCACCGCGGAAGTCGCTTGCCGCGGGCGGTGCTGAAGCGGCAGCTGCTGCATCAACAACCTCTGGGGGCGGTAGCGGCACTGTGACCACCGCATCTGGAATCACTTTGAATATGACTGCAGCTATGGCTCGAAGCAGTGGTATCAGTGTATGTATTTTTAGAAGGCTTATTGCTTATAGCGGAGGCTTTAATGGTTGAGATGAAGACTAACAGCTCTGTAGCTCCGAACAGGTCGACCAAAGCGCAAGAAAGCTTCAAGAGCGTGTTTTCACTGTCAAAAGGCTCATTTAACATGTGACGATGCTCGACCGTGTCAACGATGTGTTAAACGTGGTTTATCAGCGACTTGTCAGGATGGAGTACGCAAGAAAGCAAAGTATCTTCACGACGAAGCTGATCCAGCTGCGCCAGAAAAGCCTCGAGGTCGTGTCGGTAGACCGAGCAACAGCAGCAGCAACAACAACAACAATAATAATAATACTATCAACAATAGTAATAACATCAATCTCGTTTTAAACAGTACACACACAGGAATAAGTGCGATTGACGACAGACAGTTGCTCCCTGCTCATGGCACCATCGATCCTTCATCACTTGGAGCGGCCGCAGCAGCAACATCGACAGCATTGGATGACTCGTCTGAAAATGCAGATTCAATATTTTCCAACTTGAGTCTGTCCGCGTACGATTTCGGGTCCAAAACCGCCAATATGGAGTTTTCGTATTTGTCCAACATGCTCGGTTCAGGCCCCCAAGATCTTGGGCAAACCTACGATTACGGTTTCGCAGACATGGCTGTGCGCGACTCGAGCTGGGCTACGCGTGGCCTTGCAACCCTGCTCACCGGAGCCAGCGACAATTCACCGCAAAACAGCGCGAGTCCGCCGACGCCGACCGCCACTGCTGCTGGTGGTGCTTCTGTCGTCGGTGGTGTTTCGGCCGAGCCGCTCCACCGGTCCTCACTCGGCACCGAAATCATGGCTCCGCCGCCGACAGTGCCTTTGTCGTTGTCGTCTGCCGCCGCCGAAACGGCGCACTTAGGTGGCGCCCCGCCCACACCTTCGCAGCAGCTGTCAAACCAGCTCCCCGCCACAACAGCATCACAGCAGCAGCAGCATCAGCAGCATCAGCAACGAAGACGTCGTGATCCGGAGACTGTCTACGCGTCAGTTACGCAGCCTTTCTCGTATACGCCAGGGTATCATGGAATCATCGCGTACTTGAAAAGCCGCTTCGACAGACCGCATTTGATGCGTGTTGCTCGCGCGATGGCAGCTTTCCGCCCCTCTTTCATTGCTTGCACCAAAACACTAAAGGAAGAAGATTTGATATTTATGGAGAAGTGTTTCCAACGAACGCTTCTTGAATACGAAAAGTTCATATCATACTCTGGTACACCGACAATTGTCTGGCGTCGAACAGGTCAAGTTGCCGCAGTAGGTAAAGAATTCTGCATCTTGACTGGCTGGACCAAAGATCAGCTATTAGGTAAATGCACATTTATGGTTGAATTCATGGACGATCATTCTGTTGTCGAGTATTTTGAAGGATTCAGCAAACTTGCGTTTGGTGACTCTCGCGGTGCAACTATGATGGAGTGTACTTTACTTAGTCCAACAGGACGAAAAATTCCAACTGCGTGTACATGGACTATCAAACGCGATGTTTTTGATATTCCTATGATGATTGTAGGAAATTTTTTGCCAATCCTTAACTAGTTCTTGTTTACTTTTTTTGGTTCGTTTAATGTTTTTGCGATTTGTTATATTAATTTTGGTGCATTTTTGTGTTCAGCGCTTGACATTTTTGGTATCTTGGTGGGTTCTCTTTGGGTAATCGTAATTATGGTCTAGGGATATTAGCTTTTTTAACTATTAATTTATTATCAATATACAATCTCAATCTTTCCAAAATTCGTTGTTTTCACTATCCTCATCTCTTCCTCTTATGTTTCTACACCAGAAGACAAGAACAGACCAGAATAATTCAAATTAAGAATTTTAGCTTGCAAATTTCTACAATCTACAAAGCATCTTTTATTTTGGCAAGCACAAGTTGCTGGAGTAGGGAGACTTGTCATCATATCCTCACACTCGCTGCAGACTAGAGTATACTTGCTAGCTTGTACTGAATGATCAAATGACAAAAGGCAGCCCAAATTTGAGACAGTCGTTCAACGCAATAAATTAATCTTGAATATTTAACTCATATTAATAAATATATAAAAGATTGAAATTGTGCAATATCATGGCGAGAAGCACTCTAATCCTTTTTTTTTATCTTGAGCAGCCATTTATTAGGCTAGACGCCAACCCTAATCAACAATTCTAACTAATTTAAAAAAGAACATAGTAAAGCAAAAAAAAGAAAAGAGTTAAAGCATAAGCTGAATATAGAATGAATACCATCCCTGTAAGAAAAGAAAAAAAGCAGGAAGAAATGAGTAGAGAAAAAGGAAAAATAAAAATAAAAATAAAAGTAAATAGAACGAGCACTTGCAACGCAGATAAGTGAAGAGAAAACAACAAATACGACTACAACGATAAATATAGCAAGTATCAAAAAGGAAATAAGTATACTCCGAAAGACTGATCTGACATAAGGTTCAAAATATATTTAAACTTTAAATTAATTTTAAGGTTTGACGAGCTCCACAACGAGAGACCATATTACGGACCATTTCCTTCGTCTAATTCATTGATGCATGTGGTTTATCTTTTGTTGAAAACTATCAGTTGAATGAATGGAAATTTCAAAGATGAAGAATTGTGATTTATCCCGCTAATTACCCGAAACCCGACCAAATAACTATTTTTGACTGATCAGCAACTTGAAAATGAGTACTGAAGCTGCATCAAGTATCACAGATGCTTTACAGAAAGAGTACCCGGATTTAGACAGTGCTCTGGTAGCTGCACTGGCATCTGATTTTGATGATCTTGATCTTGCACGCGAGCAATGCACGCAGCTTTATTACGAAATGCTTGCCGACAAAGCTGACGAGGACCGATGGGCAGCAAGTTCAACAGATGTGACAAGCGAGTTTGGCGACACCAATGATTCTTCTTTTGAACAAACAATGTCTTGGGATACTGATTCAACTTCTGATGATACTCCGATTCTACAAATGGATAGCAAAACTCCTGGGGAGAAATTAGCGTTCTTACTATCTAGTTTTCCAACAATTGGAACCATAAAGCTTACAAAACTATTGTCTGAAAATAAGTACGATCTGTCAAAAACTATTGATGAGGCACTAAGTATATTATACATTAGCGGTGACTCTAATTCGGAATTTTCCCGGCCTTCATCTCGATCATCAAATCGTTCTGACGGCGTACCAGCTGAGAAGAATTGGGCATCTGTTACAAAATCTACAAAGAAAAACAAAAAAGCTATAAAAGCTGTTCACAAGGAATATGAATTCACTGATGAGGTAATTAAAATTGCGGCTTTAATGAACTTGACGACTAAACTAGTTTCGGGAACACTCAAATTGTATCCCAATAAACCTGCCACTGCTTTTGTTCATCTGATAAACCATAGTTGCAAAAGCTCTACAAACAGTTGGAACAAACTTCTTGTTGAAGAATGGAAAAAGAGTGAAGAGAAATTAAAATCTCTGGTACCGTCGCTTCCAGAAACGCTCTACCCGAAAATAATCAAAACAACGGCTAATGACCTTGACAAAGCTACAGAATTGGCTATCCTATTGAATGATAAAGCTCTTGATGCTAAGGAGGATCTGGCCTTTGTAGAAGCCTCCTGCGATCCCTCGATGGAATATTCTCTTTTGGGATTGAGCTCAAAAATCACAGCTTCCAATAAGCCAGGAAGTTTCACCACAGTCACAAACAGAAAAACATTGGCCCGATCAACAAATGCCTCAAAATTATCACAGACAAACATACAATCCACCAAATCGTCATACGCATCACTCACAGCAGTTCAATATCAACAATTACTACATGAAAAATCAGTTGCACGAGAAGAAGCACGAGCGAAAGCTCGAGACTTGTATCAAAAGAGAAATACAAAGAATATGCATTCTGGAGCACCAATGTATTACGCCAATCTTTCTAGGAGTTTGAACGATCAAGTTGAGCAATTACGACTCGAGTATGCTAGAGCGAAGGTTGAAGAGAAGTACGTTTTGTTTATCACCCTTCAAAGATTTATTCAAAGCTAATACACTATTATTAGAGCGACTTTTGCATCTATAGATTTGCATGGCATAGAAGTGAAAGAAGCTAATATACTGGCCCAAGAATACGCAGAGCACTGGTGGATAACAGCTAAGCAATCAAATCCTCGCGTGCCTTTTAGAATTATCACTGGAAGAGGACTGCACAGTGCCCACGGTAAAGCAAGATTGTTACCCTACATTTCGCAGGCGTTGGCGGTTCGAGGCTGGCAAGTAGAAATGCATGATGGCTTTATTTTGGTTCGGGGAATGAGTTAAAGCGGGAATTTTATATATTTGTAAAATAGTGTACAATTGTAGTTTGCTATCTTAGAATAGATTTGAATCATCCAAACAAAGTAATTCACTTTTAAGCTTGACTATATCGCCTATAGTTAATGTAAAGCATCCACGAATAATATTCCGTTTCGTTATTAAACAGGATGAATGAGCAAAAAGAAAACGCCAAACCCAAAACTTTTGAAATGCAACTCTAACCAAAAAAAAAATCTAATACTCTTCATCGTCTGAAACCTCGGGTTGTTCGACTACCTGGACCGGCGCAGCTGTAGAACGACTGTTCTGTTTTGCCGTGTACTTCTGGTAAAGATTATCTACCAAAGAGAAATCACCATCTTTGCACAGATTGAAAATTCTCACAATTTGCTCAGCAACCTAAATTCGTCAGCTTCTTCATAAATTGCATTGTCAGAACATTATAAACATACGCCATATGCCGAATCATCTTCTACTGAAACTTCAAACTCGTCTTCCATAACCTGCAGAAGCCTATTTTCAATATCTTCAGAATCAACCTCATCTTGAGTTTCTAGAATTGAAATTAATATTTTGTTCCAATTATTATACACATCTCCATGACAACTTACCATAAAGATCAACAATAGAACCAGTCATCCAGTCTCTTTTGTCGGCACTATCAGGTCCTCCCCACCCACTTTGAACGGCAACCGTAAGAGTTTCCCATTGATATATAGCCATACAAACTCCAAGCTCAAACCGTGACACTTGAGTCGGTGTTTGCAGCTGACCCTTCGCAACTCTAGCAGACGCCATAATTGCTTGAGATATCCTGATATCTTTTTATACCAATTTTTATAGCTTTCGAGAGACTTGAAATTATTACAAGTGGGAGGAAAAACGATGAGCTAAGCCCTAAACCTTGTGATCCAACGGTGACTTTGTGATATATCTCACAAAGAGTATCTTGACACCAGAAACTGTCTGAAGCCATGGTAAGTGCAGTATTGTGTTAATAAAAGCCACAATCATACGTATTCCAAATGGCTGCTGCTCCGGATCTTGTATTGGATCCTAGCTTACGGGATTGGGTTTTGTTCCCAATTCTGTTTGTCATGATCTTGGTCGGAATTCTAAGACATTACGTTACTCAGTTACTACAGACTCCGCCGAAACAAGTTGATCTTTTAACAATTCGAGAACAGTATGTTTTTCTAATCTTTCAATTGACTTATATTATATAAGTAAATTTGAGTACTAAGTGTCTGTAGGCAGGCTTTGGCTCGTGGTGCCAATTTAAGAAGTAACGGAAAGTTCATCCCTCAGTCATCTTTCCTCTCACGCAAAGCCTACTTAATTAAAGCTTTCAAAGATGGCGTTTACATCAAGGATCAAGAATCATTAAAGAAAACAGATGAACCTAAGCCGCCTGCTAACCCTTTAACTGAGCCTGGTGGAATGGATCAAATGATGAACATGATCAAGAGCAACATGGTTATGATTGTACCTCAGACTTTACTTATGAGTTGGATCAACTTTTTCTTCAGTGGCTTCATTTTAAGTAAGTTTAAGATGTTCTTTTTTATATTTTGTCTTTAAGGAATGTATTTCTAATCAACTCAAAATTAGTGAAACTGCCATTTCCTCTTACTATCAGATTCAAGTCAATCTTACAGTCAGGTGTCATGACCAAAGATTTAGACGTGAGATGGGTATCTTCGATGTCCTGGTACTTTCTTTGCCTTTTTGGTTTACGATCAGTTTATGATATTTTGCTTGGAAGCAATAACGCCGCTAGCGGAGGTATGGAGATGGGCGGCATGCCAAATATGGCACCTGGTGCGGGTATCCCAGGAATGGGCGCTGGTCCAGATGTATACAAAATGCACTGCAGTGAGGCTGAGAATATTGAGCTATCAAGTCATGAATTTCTGCTTGAGGATATTGAAGACAGGTTGCTTATACAATACGATATGTATTAAAAAGTATCTAAAGGAATTTGATTGTTACAGTAATCTGTTATACTACTAAATTCAAAATCAATAAATGTACTATATTATACAACTTTTAAACAACAGCGCCACATATAAATGCACTTTGATATCTTTTTGCAATAATTACAAAATTTTGGAAACGCTATAAAGCGTTCGCTATATACAATAAACTACTGGGACCCGTCTAGCCATCCATAGCATAATATGCTTGTCTGCAGTCAACAGCTGCCTTGCGAACATCACGCTTAGGATCATCTAAAACTGGAGCAAGCTTTACAATAACATCTTTTTGGTACATACGTAACGTCTCTGCAGGAACAGTCTTTGTTAATACTGCTAAAGCATTAAGCGCGGCAATGCGCACTTTGACTGGATTCGATGACTTTCTAACAGTTGCTCCCAATAATTTAGGAATGATAGTTGACAGATGCCCAGTCATCAAAGCAGACGCATCCGACATTGTTGCGCTAATCGTGTCAATGGATGCAAGTTTGACTTGCGGATCATCCAGCGATAAAGACTGAAGCAAAAGTGGAAGAAACGTAGATAACTGTGGCAAAACGATCTTTCCCGGCATGTATTGCAAGATTGTTGAAAGAGCAACCAAATAATTCTTCTTCTGGGTCGTCTCAATACTCAAATTAAATCCGTCAACAAGCTTTTGCACGCAAAAGCTGAAATAGCTTTGTTTGGCAAGTAATCTGACGATAACAAAGTTTGATTTGTCAATGATCTCATCATCTGCAATAATTATTCCGCAGCTCTTGCTCGAATAAGAACCTAGCAAGGGATCGCGCAACAAGCTGATAATTTGACCAATGGCATCAAAAGATTGTCTGTTACTTTTCAGAACAAATGCCTTAAGGATCCATGAAATTCGCTCCAGAGTCGAGATCTTGACAGTAATGTCTTCCGATGTAGCAAGTTTATTTCTTAAATCTGTGAAAACTGTTTCAATAAATATAGCGTCATCTTCCTTGCTGAACCATTTGTTAATAATCAACGCTATCAATCTCAATAAAGCAAGACGATCAGATTCCGTACGGTTGTCCTCAGTAATAGAGATCATTTCTGCGACAAATTTTGAGAGTTCATCTATAGGAAGTGATACTTCTCTTCTCAGACCTGCCACAGCTGAAGTGAAAATTGCCACGACTCCTTCGGGAGATGCCTCTGCTGCTAGAGGTTTAAAACTCTTAGCAACCTCACCTCGATACTGTCCCTGTATCAAATCACACTCCTGCCCAAAAACATAGAGATTGAGTATTTTTTCGGGAAACGCTCTTTGTTTCTCAATATCAACCGATCGCACCAAAAGATTAACAATTTTCGAGACTATAGCAACGGAAGCAGGGGAATAGATAGCGGGGTACGATTCGGTGGTTAAGTTCAAAGCAGACGTAATTGTCAAAGACATCAATTTCGGGAGTAAACGGTCAAAGAAAAGGGACATGTCCCATTCATTCTCATCTACTTTGCGTTGCAAAACAAGCAGAATAGTTGCCAAGATTGATTGGGTGTAAGTAGATTCTTCATCATCATTTTTTGCAGCTGATGGTAGTCTATTGAGCAACCGAACTGTCAATGTGTCGAAAACGCCTCTATCAATACACATTTCAGCTAAAGATGATAGAATAACTCTAAAATGCTTTCTTTTCGTATTCGCAGTAGTAATCTGGTCGAGTTCAGGATCGGGAAGTTGAGAGAGAAATGCCGGAAACGAAATATTGAGTATGAGATCGGCTTTTACGCGACCAAGAGCCTGAAGTGATAAAAGAGCAGCAGAGCTAGATAATGTTAGTAAAATTCAAAATACATACAGCTCCAATAATTTTATCATACCATAACGACTCGTTTTGATCGTTAAGAATAATTTCGTCCAAATATTGAACTACAAGACCGATTTCACTTTCGTCAAGAAATGTATGCAGAAGCGACATCCTGACAATCCCTTGCATACACAACAGTTTAAAAGAGACTTCTTCTATGGGAGCACCAGCCAAACCTTTACAAAACACTTCAAATAACACATCACGGTACGGAATCAAGCCATTTTCGCGCCGTGACGTACGAATGGCTTCCATTTTCCATCCGTACAGTGCTCCAGAGGCTTCAATAAATGACATCAATGACTCGAGCACCAATTTTTGTTGCGATATTGTTACTGCGGAAGTAAAATCCACCAACTTCAGCAAGAATGAGACTACTTCTTCTGCAATGTATTGGAAAGAAATATACGATGCTTCGGCAACCGCTGCAAGAATTTTAGCGGCCGGTTTGCATTGCCTAGATTCCAGATTTGTTATGTGGGGTCGGCATTCAGATACGACAGCCTTCAGATATTTCTCAAGTGGAGACTCATCAATCAGACGAAGTTGGCCAAAGGCAAGAACTTTCGTCAAGGCCTGCAGCAATCCACAAACCAAATCGGGAACATCTTCTTCTCCATCGTGTAAAACTTCGAATTTGACAGAGTTTAATATTTGTTCCCAGTACTCGCTAATTGTCACTACACCATAACTTTCTATGCAAGCGGTCATTGTGACAATAGTATCTTTCTTAACATTGATCGAACTTGAAGTAAGCTTTTCAACTAAGCTACTAAATGAAAACGGGGCAAACGAAGAAGATGAAGCAATTGCTTCCCTCAATTTGCCCTTCAAATCGTCCGATGTTATCCCGTATGGATCGTCAGGCGGTGGCCTGAAATTGATCGGGAAGTAGCAAAAACTGGCATCAAATAGAGGCTTGTGTTTGTTAGCTTTAATCTTTAAACAAGGGTTATTGGCATACTTCGGCAAAATTGTCAATCTCAAGTTCTTCACTTAAACTCTTCAAGATTGAAAATACAAGCATTAAGTTTCGGGGATCTTTTTCTCCTGAGCAGAGTTGGAGAAATCCGTTGATTACTTCGTCATTAATCGATCTGAGAGCTATTTCTTATTAGAATTCACTTCAATCTAGATTAAGCTAAAGAAAAGGTTACCAGTAACATGTTTGGCAATCAGATTTTCCACAGTTTGATACACAACATATCGAACATTCTGAGCATGCTTCTTCATGTCGATTTTTGAAAACAGTCTGTTATCATTAATTCTTAGCCCAAAGATAAATTGCTTTGCAAAACTTACGCCAAGGAAATATCTTTGATCGACGAGACAGAAATTGAATTCATCGATGTAAGCGCTAGAAGCCCGTCGGCAGCCTCTTTTGTGCATTCCTCATCTTCAAGCTTTTCAGAGAAAAAAGATGAAAGCATAGCAACTACATCAATTAGTATATAGTTTTGTTAATTATTTTCTGAATTATTACTTTGCCGCGAGTTGAGGAGGTTAACTGGTAGTTTTGCCAGAACTGTTGAGATGCAATTCAGTGCTTATCAATCTTGATCAGAATAATTCCTTTATGGCAAAAACTTGAGCACGTACATTTGATTCGAATTCCAACGTCATCATCTGTGAGATACTGTCCCAACCTTTGCACAAAATCTACTAATTTGATATTCTCTGATTGTATATCTGACAGCAAAGTTACATAATTGCAATCTGCAACAATTACCATTCAACATACCTTTTGATATTTGATTGGCAATGGTTTCTGCCTCTTCAACGGAATCACCAAGAGCAACTAAGTATTGCTCTATGATCTGTTTGCTCATTTTGCTTAAAGATGGATAAGCAAGAGAGTTGCTGATATCAAAAATAATTCTAATCTACTTCAAGATATAAGGTTTTGGGAATTTCTGACAAACGCAATTTTTGATCCCATGGATTTGCTCGGAGTTTGGCGCTTGCCAAAGAGCCAAAAAAAATTTGAGCCGCGATGAGCTATGCGATGTCCTAACTGTAAATTGTAAATTTTGAATCATACTTCTGATAATTGGTACTGTTAGTCAACTGTTTGTACAGTTTATTTGGATTATTATAGGAGTCTTAACTTTCTTAGTTTTTTTATAAATGGCTTCTTCTATTACACCTGCACTAGAGGCACCGGCTGGAAGTGAGTAATGGAAACATCAATGATTTTACGGGGAAGTTGAATTGTTTATTAACAGCATGGTGTAGAAACTGTCCTCGCTAGTTCTGTTGCAAAAATATACACAAATGAAATCAAACAAGGAATAGAAGCTCTTGGAAGAAAGCCCAAGCTGGTGGGATTTTTAGCTAATTCGGATCCAGCAGCCAGAATGTATGCTGATTGGACTGGAAAAACTTGCGAGGACACTGGATTTGAATTTGAGCTTCGTGAGGTTGACAAGGAAGATTTGGAAGACGCAATTTTTCAAGCGAACGATGATGACTTCGTTGACGGAATTATGATTTATTTTCCCGTAGATCTGAAT
>JAJLWK010000184.1:0-23233 GCA_030570675.1 Myxozyma neglecta | reverse complement strand
TCCTGTTTAGCTGGATGAGGAACTCCAACCGCAGTCAACGCAGGCGAGTTTGAGGAGGCTGACGAAGCTGGTGAGATCACGTTCAAGTTTCCTGCAGGCGAAAACATGTTGCTAGTGAAAAGACTACCTCCACCAATGGTAGAAGCATTGCTGCCATTTGCAGATGGAGAAGAAGTTGAAGACTTGGAAGTAGACTTATCTAGCTTATTAAAGCGCGGGTCAGCTCCAAAAAGCGGGAACTCAAAGGTGAATGGCGTTATGTAAGAGTTTGACGCCGGCGAGGATTTCGCAGACACAGAAGACTGGCGCTTGCGGTACTCTTTGAGTTCAGCTTGAAGACGGTCAACCTGCTTCTTGAGGAATTGGTTCTCTGTGCTCATAGAGTGGGCGTCATTTTCAAGTTCAGCTACACGAGCTTCCAAATCATGAAGATGTCTCTCTTTGCGCTCACGGAAAGCACGCTGGGCAGCCCGGTTCTGGGCCTTGCGCTTACTGGAAGGTTCGCCCACCATAAGCTTGCGACCTGGACGCTTCTTTTCATCAGGCTCCGCGGTATTAGTTTCTAATTAATCAGTGAGCAAGAGGCGAGTATCTATAAAAATCAAAGCAAGTCATTACCTCTTCTTTTTGACTCATTTTCCGACAAATCATCATCAGACACAAGATCTTGACCGACTTTTCGCTTATCAGCATCAGTCACACGCGGACGCGAGGCCGCAGAAGCAGCAAAATCCAAAGGTGCCGGAGGAACGGGAGTTGCGTTTGCGGGAGAGAAAGTCGAAGGAGAAGGTGTTGATGTCGAAGTAGCAGTGTGTGTGGCGTTCAGAACCGCATTCGAGTCGTTCGTCGAGCCCACCAAGTCTGGCAGAGACGAAAGAGCAAGAGGATCAATCGAGCTCTCAAAAGCAAGGCTTGGGAATTCTGGATTAATAGATCCACTCACTGGTGGATACGAAGAAAAATCACCGAGGAAATCCGTAGACCCGAGCGACGCAAGGAAGCGCTGGGTGTCATCGGCGAACGAGAAATCTTCCGAAGCCGACATTGATAAGTGTGAAACTGCGATTTGCACAAACAGAAAAGACAATAAACACCAATCAAATTACCCGATAAAACGCAGAGCGACGCAGTGAGTCGAAAAAGAGAATTCAGAGACCGAAAACTGCAGGTGCGAAGAGCTGCGCGGCGAGGGGCAAATTCCGGCTTTCTCTACCTCGCTCGGCGTATATTTCAGGCCGAAAATATTCCAGGCCAGCGTCGAACGTCTGCACACAGAATGAACTTACGTAACTGCCGCGTAGTTCAATGAGAAGGAATTGCAACAATGTATTGATTCACTGGTTGTCAATATATAAAGTAATTTAACTATTTCCAAAAGAAACAGCGGCAAGACTATGCTACGCCAAACACCTCCTTCCTTTTTGATATTGCATCATCTGGAAAAATCCAGTAAATTGTAAGAACTTTTGGATAAGAAGTGAAAAATGAATGCGAATCAGAATTCTGTGAGATTCAACTACATGAATTATTATGCGGCAATTTGTAAACAAGCTCTGCTGTCTGCTGTCTATAATACTTTTTGGCTCGGCGGCGACCAATATTGATGTCTGTTCGCTGCTACACCATACATGTGAATGGGGTGGCTCTACGCTCTTTTTTGTCATTTTAGGCAAACAATTGGATAACCAGACTTTGCTTTATTTTTTAAAGAAAAACTATCAGACGCATGACTTCAGATGCAACTCATCTGCAACATGCATGAAAGTTAATGGGACTATGTAGCGAGTTTCTGGAGAGAAGTCTAAAACCAACTTGCTCCTTGGGTATCTCTACCGCATTTGACAAAAATTTCGTGCATTTATTAACTGTGAATTAATGCAAGACTGTTAAGCTGTGATCTACTTGCAGTTTCTTTCATGATTGTCTAAATTGACAGTTTGAGGTATTTCGTAACACGTGAAGAAGCGGCATTTGCCAAATTCGTAGAGTGCATAGCACGTGACATTTAAACTCCCAACTGCCCTGAACTCAAAACATTTTTTTGTTCACTTTCGAGTTGACGTTTAACAACAATTAAAGATCATGTCTTTGGCAGTTATGGAAAAGAACGATCTAAATCAAGGTGCTGGAAATGCTGTTGACAATGATGCCAAAAGTGGTCAGATCAAAATCACATTAAGCACGCGAGACGAGTCTGTTGCAATTCCCGATGTCCCTCTCTTTGTACCGCTTTCACTAAAGCGTTACGGTCTATCAGAAGTAGTCAACCATCTTTTGGCCACAGGTATGTATAAGTGCGTTTGGTGCTCCACTCAAAAATACTCATTCTGTATCTAGAAAAACCTATTCCTTTTGATTTTCTTATTAAGGGAGAACTGATTCGTGTCTCTTTGCAAGATTATATTACCAGTAAAGGTCTTTCTTCAGAAACCACTTTAGAACTTGAATATACTCGCTCAATCCTTCCTCCTACTTTCCTCGCTTCTTATTCACATCCTGATTGGGTTTCTTCAGTTAACATTTTAAGAAAACCTACATCAACAAACGCTCCAATTGTTTCTGGATGCTATGATGGAATTGTCCGAACGTGGTCGCTTTCTGGGCAAGTGGTGTCTGAATTTAGCGGACATACTGCTCCAGTGAAAAGTGTCAAATTTCTGGATAATGGTTCCAAAATTGTATCTGGAAGTTTAGACAGATCAATCAGAGTTTGGAAAGTTCCGGGCGAAACAAGCAACGACGACGAATCAGAGGAAACTATTGTTTCAGTTGGATCCGCCCGCATTTTCACAGGTCACAAAGCAGCGGTTAATAGTGTTGCTGTTGACTCTGCTTCTTCTAGAATATTGTCAGCTGGTGCTGACGGATTAGTTGGTCTTTGGACTTCAAACTACAAGCAAGCACCTCCAGCGACAGTTACGGTCTCAACCCGAGAACACAATGGTAAACGACGCAAGAAAACAGCTCTTCCTTCTCGTGGACCTCTGTCTTTAATGAACTCTCACACGCAGCCAGCATCAGCTGTGATTTTTGATGCGAAAGACAACACAGTAGGCTACTCAGTCTCGCTAGATCACACAATCAAGACATGGGATTTGGTGACTTCTACTCTAGTTGACACTAGAACCACGCAATATTCACTGCTATCAATTGCTCATCTTCCACGCCTATCATTACTCTGCTGTGGATCATCAGCTCGCCACGTCACTCTTCACGATCCACGTGCAGCTGCCGACGAGACTACCACACAAACACTTTATGGTCATACTAATTTCGTTGCTTCAATTGCTACTAGTCCCGAATCAGATTACATGTTTTCAACTGCTTCGTTTGATGGAACTGTTCGTGTTTGGGATGTTCGTGCCACTAGAAGTCTGTACGTTATCGACCGCGATACTCATTCAGCAAATTCAACTAGCAAAGTATTTGGTGTTGATTGGACTAATGAGGTTGGTATTGTTAGTGCTGGTGAGGACAAAAAAGTGCAGATAAATCGGGGAACAGGTTTAGATACTTCTATAAGTAACAACTCAGAATGAGCTTAATTCAATAAAAGTTTATGCATTAGAATCATGGAAAGAGAGAAACCGTTAGCTTGTATTCATACATATTCCGTCTCTGTGCCCACATTTATAACTATTTACGCAAAGATAATAGGTATGCTTTTACGAAATTCTGTAAGATGCTAAACATCATCAGTAGTTGCAAACCCGCTAATGTAAGCAACTCGCAAATGAGCTTCAATACAATCCCATTGTCTTACTGCAGAACATCATGCAAATACAAACACGGCAACCATTTCCTTAATTCAAACCCAAAGCACCATAAATAAACAAATGAACTTCGAAAACGCTTGTTTTCTACCTTAATGGGAAAAAGCGCATTAACACATTAGGCTCTCATAGAACAAAATTGTGGGGCGATTGGAAAAGAATGAGGGTACGATTTTAGAGTTTTCGTGTAATCTATAAGTGATGATACTTCTGCGCAAAAGAAAGTAATTGATCAAAATGTCCGCACTTACTATTGTTGGAACTACCGGTCTCGTCGGCGGATTTTTCACGTCTCTTGCTCGAAACGCACAGCTTCCTTCAGACATTTCCCACATCGTCGCAATCTCACGACGACCTCTTGCTCTCGATCTTACCGCCGGCACAAACAAGATCATAAACACAGTTTCTACTGATCTTGTTTCCGCTATTCCTGCAGACACAAAAATTCTATTTAGTGGCGTCGGAACTACTAAAGCCACTGCGGGATCATTCGCAAAACAATATGCAGTAGACTACACTCTCAACTTAGAGCTCGCTAAAGCCGCCAAAGCTGCTGGAGCTACTACATACATTCTTGTGTCAGCCGGTGGTGCTGACTGCAACTCCTTTTTCGCTTACTCACGCATGAAGGGCGATCTTGAGCGTGATGTGGGAGCACTAGAGTTTGAGCGAACTATCATTTTAAGACCTGGTCTTATCATGGGTGAGCGTGAGGAGCATCGAACTGGTGAAGCCATAGCTCAGGCACTTTACAGAGGTCTCGGAAAAATTCCTTTATTGAACACAATCACAAAAGCTTCTTCTGTGAAAGCGGAAGATATTGCCAAGGCAGCTTTTGTGATTTTGAATAGAGATGAGAAAGGGTTTAAAATTTATGGCAACACAGAGTTGGTAGAGATCGCGAAGGAGTTCAAACCATAAGTAATTATGATGAAGAGATATTAACATATCTCGAGAGGGTTTTGGCGTCAACACATCTTGTACACTACGCAAGGGATTTGTATATTATCCCGACACATGCCTATGGTTGCAGGGATTAATACATTGAATTCAAAGAACAAAAATAACACCTCATAAAATGCCAAGTATGCACAGATAAACAACCACCTTTCCCTCGCCGTTACCGTCACCGACTCTACATTACCCAAACAAAACATATTGCAAATTTTTTCTTAAGTGTTAACAAAGTCAAATACTTGCGATTTGCCATTAATAACAACTTCGAATATTTTCTCCTGCCTGAAATTGATTGATATATGCGAATTTTCCTTCTGTAATAAAGATAAATTAGATTAGCAATGTCAACAGAAAACTTTTTATAAAAATTGTAACGTACCTTCATTTCCGAAACCCGAAAGTTGGAATTCTTTAATTTTCCAACAAATCTAGGAAATACGAGATCCATTCCTGCTGCATCAGCAACAGCACCGTTATAATAAGCTGAATAATGACCTGAGCCGTGAGCAGCAGGACCAGTGCCACTAATACTCTGAATCATACTCAAAAACGAGTGACCCAATTTCCAGACATACACTTCATGAGTGACCCGGTCAATTCCAACAACATGGCGACCCTCTGGTGAAAAGTGAACCTCATACATTTCATTTCTTGCTCCTTCTAAGCTTGCCATCTGTACTCCTGCTCGTAAATCATAAACAACGACTATATCAGGTAATAAAGCAAGTGCGAGACGTTGCTGAGCACGGTGAGATGCAATAAAAGTGTAAGTATTCACAAGTAAGTTGAATAGCGCTGTTATACTGTTCACAACTTTATTTCGGACTCCTGTGGAAGCAGGATCCAACGCAGCAATCGTCGCATCAACAACGGGGAAGATCCTGTTCACCAAGAGGTCCGGATGACTTTGTACGATAAAGTATATAATACGAACTGCGCCAACGCGTGATTGAGCATTAGCACTTTTGGCTATGATTTCTGCACAGACTTCAATCATCCGATTTATAGACTCTTTAGCAATCACGAATGCTGTATCAACTAGCAATTTATGGCGCAGAGCCTCAAATTCTGATGTCGAATGACAAGTTGAATTACCCTTATCATCTGCTATTCCTGAATTTGTCGCGATGTCTTCTTTAGACAAATTTGCAGTCGATGAGTTCTTCGAAGAACTAAGAGGAGTCGTATCAGCTCCCATCAGGTCAATAAGCCTTCGAATTATAATTTCACTAGAAAAGTATTTTTCATCGCCCCAAACACCCCATCCTTTGCCAATCAGTTCAATAGCAATATTCTGAAGTTCTTTTGTAGCAGGTGAGTCCGTAGCAGGATCATTCGGGGAGTCGGATTTCTGAACAAAAAACTCAATAGCCGAAACAATCTCTCTCTGAACAATATGTGATACACGCCCTGAAAAGTTGATTGCCAAATTTCCCAAAATAATAACGGCCAAAATTGATGACTCGCTAACTGAATCCGCACAATCATCATCTCCCCCCTTGGAACCAACCAGCGCTTCTGAGGACTCCGGAGAATCATCAATCACCTCATCAATTCCTTCAAGATCTGGTATATCTGCAGTAGTCACGCGTTCAAGACTGATCCTTCCTTCGATAGGACTGGTTGGAGCTCCCCCGCTAAGCCTTCTCAACTCATTAAACTTACTACCGCGACGCTTTGGAGCCATAACACCTGGTAGCAAGACTCTCCAGCGAGATATAGTGAGCGAAAGCTCCTTCGGACGAAGACTTAGCTGATTTATTCTTGCGTTCAGACACGTTCTTGACGCCTGTCTGATTTCCTTTCGATCGGAATTCCAGAACCTCGCGAATCCTCGAAGCCAAGGTCTTTTATAACGCTGACCCTCTATACTCTCCGACACCGTGACCAAAACCTCCACAAACCGACTGTGGTAAGTTTCGATTTTTTGTTGGATATGTTCATTCTCTTCTTTTGATGCAGAAGACGATAAAAGCTGAGCTTCGAGTAATGACCTAGCCAAAACGACACAAACTAAAAATACAACAGCAGTGATTTCTCCACTTATCTGTAACAAATCTTGATGCGCGTGGAAAACGGTCAAAGTGTTGGAAATTCCGCGAGATCCCAATTTCGCAGGGACAGAGTACAATGTTAACATAGGATCTTCTCCTTCGATTTCTTTTAATGATGAGAATTTACGAAGAAACAGAAGTTCAATGAGTTTGGCCATATCTTTACCATCATCTTCCAAAACGTCAAATGATAAACCATTGTCATTTCCTAAACTTTCAAATATTGAGAAGGGGTATAAAGTCGATAGTATAGATTTCGCGTTGATGATACAAGAAGAGTCAGCCTGTAGTGGGGCATTCGATTCTGTCATATTGATATCTGAAGAGCCTAGAGAAGTAGCAAGAGCCTTGTTTATATCGTCAAGAAGATAGTAAATATTGACAAACACTGTAGCTGATCCGTTAATTGTATATCGAGCATCAGTATACATAAAAGTGTTTTCTGGAATAATCGGTCTAATTTTAACATAAGTTATTTCCCATTCCTCTTCATTGTTAATGTTTATTTCGTTTTGATTTTCAATCTTTCCGTCCCGCAAATCACATAATCGCCCACAGTTATCTTCATAAACTACCATTAAAAAGTTGGAGTTTTTAGGAGTTGCTAATAAGCGGATATGTGCAAAATGCCCCGGAATGGTGAAAACTTTTGCTCGTTGTTTAAAATCAACTAAGCATACTGTTCCGTCCCTGGAAGCGATCACAGCTAAGTCTCGAACATAAGGATTTGACCGATCAAGAAGAGACATTGAGTATAAAATTGGAGAACCAGATAAACTTATTCGAGACGACAGTTTCAGAGTTCTATCAGATATTAGATTGTTTCTCGCATAACGCCATTCAATCAACTTACTTAGAATCCATTAAATACAGAATTCCTCCAGCAGTGCCAACAATCAAAAACTCAGTTCTATCTCTCTTATTTTCTCGAGTCATTGAAGAAAGATGAGTGATTCTGCCACCAGCAGGAATTTCAATACTTCGTTCCGGCGACTCAAAAGCAAGCAAATATCGAGGCAAGCTGTAAAAATTGATGGCAGTTTCACAACCAAAAACCAGTGTTCCGGCAAAAACTATTCCGCTGTTGCAGGGTCCTGACGCCTTGCCTTTAGGTGGTTGAGTAGAAAGCTCTGAGGTCAATAGTGATTTCTTCTCGCTAGTCAGAGGTGTCATGTTGAAGTTCATTTGACTTTTTTCTACCAAGGGAGTGGGAGGAGCAAATGATTTCAGCGGCCCTCGACGATTAAAGAAATGATTTGGACGATGAACTGGATAGAAATTTTCCTCCCATTGGAATGTTCGTAAATCACCAACTCGGTATTGTATCTCACCTTCAGAAAAGAAAAATTCTATCACTATATCTTTCGGCTCAACGACCCAAGGAGTCAATAACATGGATCGATTTTCTAGATGCTTAGTGGTGTATGAGAATGCCATAAATAAACTGTTCACAAAATTCGGCTTTTTGCTTGCTGGCATCTTATTTAATGTACACGCCATTTTTCCAGATTCGCGAGCTACAACTGCAAATACAATCGATCCAGTATGATCCCAAACACCAAACCAGTTACGATGACGATCATCAACAGCATCACTAGTTGAAGCACCACTTATTCCGGGAAATTCCTCTTCTTGAACCAGAGAAAATCTGTCTTCTTCCCACATGTATAAAATCCATCCGTCTGTTTGTAGAATTAACCACAAAGTATCGCCCACTGTATGAACCTCAATCAATTCGCCATATTTAGGATTGCCAAGATGAATAGATATAGTGTCGCGTCCAAATATATGACTCATATTTTTTGGCATTGTCGATGCCTTTCGATTTGGTTGATTGGAATTCAGCATGTAGTGATTCTTAGCATGATGGAACAATCCGATTGGAGCCCCAAAATTTGTGATTCTTTCTATACGCGCTTCTTCTACCCATACTTTCCAAAAAATCCCTTCCCCTGTCGAGTCTAAAGTTACTATTCGTTCAGCAAACAAGGGAAGAGGAATTGGCCAGGTGTTGAGCAGACCGTCCATAATAATGTGAGATTCAAGTGTGCTTTGATGGATCAGTCGTAGTTCTGTAGAGTGCCCATAAACAAAAAGGTAGGTATCAAAAGGTATTATGCCTCTAGGTCGAAATGGAACAGTGGTAGATGCTAAAACGCGACCAGACGGAAGCGAGTGCTTTAGAATTTCACTATAAATGCGTCAGTATCGGCCAATTCACAAATCGCGAAGAACCCAATTACCCATTTGCAGATGCACTAATAAGAAGTTCAGAGCGACCTTCAGTGTCTTTTGCTGTAATCCGTCTTAACGCAACCACAGGAGATTGTCGGTGTCCAGCGGTAGTTGATAAGGGAGATAATGTTATTGCTTTTAAGTTTCTTTCTTTGTTATCCAATTCAGAAGTAGTCAAAGGCTGAAAGTCATCCCATTGAAGAATCTCCACTGCACCATTGGCCAACCCGAGCACGACTCCCCGCGAAAATACAGTTGCACATGTAAGAACAGTGTCAGACGGAAGATGAGCTAATGCAGATAAATGCTCATTCTTGGATGTTGATTCGCCATCCGTGCTCGGTATATCATCTAAAGCAGGCTCAAATGAGTCTGAATACGCAACTGGCCAATGTGTGAATGGTAAAATGACTGGAGCTATGGACATGGTATGGTATCCGAATCAAATCTGTTGCAGCACGATCAGATCTGATATCTAAGACACCCTCGAGTAGCCTTCTTCTGAAAGTTATTAAAATCAGGTGTATTAGCTCAGGCAAAATTACCTTAAAACGAATCGGTTTCAAGTTATGTTTCTTTCGTCCAAGGCTTTGATTTAAGTGTTGGAAGTAGTTCAGATTATTTATTTACTAGCATTTCCCAATAGTGAAGCTGCGTTCAAACTCAAAATAAACTTTTAGTGACGTATAGTAACCTGAACCTTGTCGTGCGGCATCTCTAATTTCTCGAAACTGAATTTCGCGAAATATCAGTTTTACTGCAAAAATGAGTAGTATAACGCAAAAGTTCTAGCTGATGCGGTAGATAGAACTTTTTTTGAATGGTCGGGAATATAATTGGTACATCATGTCAAATCTACGGCAATCTCTGGTTTCTCGAAACGTGCAACTCAAAGGAAGACAAGTGAGCAAATCGTGGAAACGATTATCAGCAAGAAGCAAAAATGAGTTTTATGAATCGATAGAGAAGACAAATACTCTGGCCTTGAAAATTGCAAATTTGGAGTTGCAGGCTGAGATCCAAAAAGTTGATCGAAAATCCATACAATCACTATGGACAATTTGGTATAGAACTTTTAAGCGCGATAGTTCGTTTATGAGACAGTATGGATCAAGAATACTGTCAAAAGCATTTTCGGAAGTCTTCGGAGTAAAGCTTCCTGGAATTAATTCTCTTAATAATCGAATTGAATACACAAAGTCCGATTTGCAACGACGGAGAATATGTGAGAAACCGAAAAATTTTGCTTTTGTTACTAGACCTAATTGCAGTAGATATACTCGGAGCTGGAAGTATAGGAACTTTTGTTGCTCATAGTCTCGGAAGAGTGCCAAATCCCCCACAAACAACTTTGCTGTTTCGGACTATGACTGACGCGGTTGCATTAAACAAGCTCGACAAAATACAGGTTATACAGAACAAAAGAAAGTTTCAAAGTTTGCCTGTTACAGGAGTTTTAGGATTGCCGGTGTACTCAGCTTACTACATCCCAGTAACTATCCATAATTTGATAGTCTGTACAAAAGCACATCACACAGTTAACGCTTTAAAAGAAGTTTATTATCGTATGGATTCATTTTCTACTGTCGTTTTAATGCAGAACGGAATGGGCTTACTATCTGAAATTGAAAACCGAATTTGGCCGAATGCTCGCAAACGACCAAATTTTATTATTGGAATCAATACTCATGGTGTGGAAAGATTAGAAACTGTGGGAAAAGTTCGGCAGAATGGAATTGGAACTATCAAGTTTGCCGAAGTTCCGCGGGAACTGTCCTTGAAATTTTATTTAATAAGAATCAATAATCGAATAGCAACACTTACAAAAAGTATTTTAGAAGGTGACTTAACAAAGAAGAAGGTCCAGTCGATAGAAAGGAGGCTACGAATTTTTGAAAGAGAGAAGAGAATGACCGAAAATGCCTTGGACTATGTCAAAGAAAATCCAGGGCGAACTGAATCAACTAGACGACTGATGAATCAACTTATTAGCTCCCCAGATCTTGGTGCGTTTGAAGTGTCTTACAAAGAAATAGTGATTGCGCAAGTACAGAAAATGGTAGCTAATTGCTGCATAAATCCTTTGACGGCTTTGCTAGATATTCCAAATGGTGATCTAGCCGCAACACAACTTTTAAGGAGAGCCTGCTATCTTATCATTGAAGAGTGCGTGCAGGTTTTAGAATGCTTACCAGAAGTTAGCACATTGTTTACTCTGTATGAAAGGCGTGTTTTGCTTGATACGTCGCAGCTGTTGGATTACGTGCTCACCATAGCTCGAAACACTCACAATAATGTGTCATCAATGCGAGCTGATGTCAATAATGGCAAGACTACAGAAATTGAATATCTGAATGAGTACATTGCACAGCTCGGCAAAGATAATGGAATTCTAACACCGGTGAATGACACGATAACAGTCATGATCAAAGCAAAGTCGCAAGGAGCAAGTGATGACACAATATTCTCTTATGAAAGCTTGTTGAATAGGCTGGAAAGCGACACCTAGGCTACAGGGGGGATGATAGCTTCAGAGGGAAACAAGATAGAGGTCTTAATAAGTATGTCGCATTTTGTAATGGTTTGTAAATAGTAAATTAGAGTGGATTGAATTGAATTGAATTGATAGAATTGTTTGAATCATTATCCGATAACTGAGTCAAGTTACCCGGCTTTCAATAACCGCATATGAGATCAACCTTCGATATCAGGTATCGCGACATCTACGCGCAAGCAAATTTATATCGACAGGTTTAGTATAGATATGGGTGCGTGTTTGTCTTGTACACGAGGCGGTGATGATGACTTATTTGTAAGTGTTTGTTGTGAATATGCTCATTGAAATGAGAACCGCTGGAACTGACTTGCGGATTTAGCCGTCGGAGGGTACAGGATTATTAGCTGAATATGGCCCAACGTCAGTATCACCTATCGAATTGGAATTTTAATTTTAAAGGCACTAATTCGTATTTTAGGAGTATGCATATGCCTCATGAGTCCGTCTCAGAACAGAACAACATCAGTCAGATGGAGGAAGCTATGGCAAGGATAGTTGCCATGACGGAGGAGTAAGAATGCTGCCATCGTTACTGCAAGAATCTACAATTTGCTAACAGTTCCGATAGAAACTTAATAGACGTATTTGCGGTTGGTACTCCGGATAGAAGAATTAACGGGCAGCCAGTGTTGGATTATCAGTATGTTTTTACAAGGACTTTTGTCACTATCATAGCTAACACGTCGGATTCGTAGGTATCTACTAAGTACAATCACAATTCCCGAGTCAGAAGATTTGAAAATAGACGAGATTATTCCACTGTCAGATCTCACTGAAGAAGAATCAAAAGTTTTGTCCCAACTAGGAAAAGCGTCGAGTGAATATGTCAAAAGTTTGTACTCAGTTAAATCAGTCGGCCCGCTGGTCGTTAAACTCGAAGATTGATTTGCTACATCAAAAGTTTGCATACTTCAAAAAAACATGCAGTAAGATATTCTCTGAAAAAATTAATGAGCATTTTGGTTTTGTATATTTATGTTGGGCAAAATGGCGTTGGTGTTTTGTATTTCGTTTGTGTGTATGCATGCATGCTTTATGTAAATTGTACTGCATTGTGATATTAATTGTTGCTTCGAAACGTTTCGGTCCTAGTTTTTGCTATTTAAACTGATTTGCTGTATTTTGCTACATTTATACGGCTGAGATGTATTCGAATATAAATATATTCTGAACTTAGTTAGAATTGTCAAGTTTTATATCTGTAAAATCAGGTAGTCACATATGGTTCAGCTGCAACTAGTTATCTGACCAAGTAAAGGCTGAATATTAGGGATCCAGGAGGTAGGCACGGCTTCTATAGGGTTTGCGACGACTCCGCTTGTTCGCAGACGCCATTGTTCGTGCGCTTGTTGACGTCTCGGCACCAAGTTATGATTTGGTATCGAAGAGACGCGCTGATTAATTGTTTACAATGCAATATACCAACTGGAGCAAGTTACAATTGATAAAGAGCTTTTCGCTTTGTTTTGTCTAGTTATGTGTGATAGCTCTTTGTTACTAACAATAAATCTCGCATTCCTCAGTGAGAGTAGTCAGTTATCCGGGCCCCTAGCTCATGACAAACAAACCAGAACAAAGCCATGTAGTCATATTCATATAAAATAAAACATTGTTCAAGTCTAAAAAGCAGCTTATTCTGTTTCTAAACATTCAAAGAAAGCTGACAACTTTAGTTGTCTGGATACCGATGCTCAGACGCTATAAATAAACTTATAAGCTTTTATCCGTCCACGCTGCTGATCGTGCGCGGTCGCTTATCGTCGACGCCTCTTCTCATCAATATTCACCCCACGTTACTTCCAAGAAATAATTTCCTTTTATATTTCGAGCCGAATTCAAGCTATCGAAATCCACTGAAACATCTGTTTATATTTCCGATCTGCGGCGTGGGTGCTTGTCTGGTGTTTATAATTTACATTTGCCCCTCTGCTTCACTAGGGAAAACGCGTAAATGGCTGTCTCAGCACTTCCTCAGGACGTACCCCGTCTTTATGGCGTGCCGCTCAAGTATATTTCGCTAGTCATGGTGCGTTTGTTGCTGTACTGTGTGTTTTAAAGACTGTACTGACTAAAATAGTTGACTTTTCAAAACTCTGCGTTGATTGTCGTATGTTAACGCGTCTTCGATATTGGACTATGGCTGACATTTTGAGATCATGCATTATTCCCGTGTAATGCCAGGCTATGATAGCAGCACGCGGTACTTTTCTAGCACAGCTGTTTTACTTAATGAACTTATAAAATTGGCGATTTGCTCTGTCGTTGCTTTTGGAAGTCGTGGAACTGCGACATATAATGAAGTTTTTAGCAGCGACTCATGGAAACTTGCTATCCCTGCTTGTTTATACACAGTACGTTTGTTTATTTAATGAAGACGATGAACGAAAGCCTTAATGTTTTTTTAGATTCAAAATAGTTTACAATATGTCGCGGTCTCAAATCTTGACGCCGCCACTTTTCAAGTCACATACCAACTTAAAATTATCACCACCGCCATATTTTCCGTCACTATGCTACACCGTTCACTGACAACTCTCAAGTGGATGTCTTTGCTAATGTTAACTCTTGGAATTGGTTTAGTTCAATTGCCTACTGATATTTTGGATGTTGTGAGTACGGCGTTTAGCATGGCTCTTGGTGGTACCGTGAAAGAACTTGAGGAGGCTCAGACAAAGACACGGACGCTTGAAGGTGAAAACGAAATGAACAGAACTTTGGGATTAATAGCTGTCACAATTTCTTGTGTGTTGTCTGGTCTTGCTGGTGTATACTTTGAAAAGGTACTCAAAGGCTCAAATGCATCATTATGGATTCGCAACGTTCAGCTTTCTTTCTTTTCTATTTTCCCCGCACTCTTCATTGGAGTTTTATGGAAAGATGGAGCTGCTATTGCCGAACGCGGCTTTTTCTTCGGATACAACGGCGTCGTCTGGACTGCTATTGGATTCCAAGCCGTTGGAGGAATAGTAGTTGCCTTGTGCGTGAACTTTGCCGACAACATTGCTAAAAATTTCGCAACTTCAATTTCGATTTTACTGAGTTTTATCGCCAGTGTATACTTTTTTGATTTCGTTGTTACTTTGAACTTTGTTCTTGGCTCACTTCTCGTCTTATCTGCTACTTTTCTTTACTCAAAGCCCGATCGTAGGCCAAGTGGATTAAAACTTGACTCGGACTTTAGGCCTGCTCCCTTACAGTCAGTTATTGAGGACAGTCCTAGATCGCCTCGACAAAGGGTAACAAGTGAAAAGATGCAATAGAAAAGTAAAGGGAGCTGATGTTAAGATGTATTAAAGTTTGCATTTTGTTTGTCAGTTCGATTATATTAGCTCCGACTACGTTTTTAGTACTAGTCACATCTTGTATATTAGAATGCTGTTTTATGGAATTTTGACGATTTTTTTTTGGATTTGGTGACATGACGTAAAATATTTGTTAAGTTACTTGTGTTTTATTCAGAATATCATCGACAGATTATCAAGACGAGCCATTTTATCAAGACGAGCCATTTAAATCCAGAAACCATATTTTGTCTAATACCTCTCTAGTTTTCACAACCTCTCGCCAAAATCGCACCTCATCGAAAGAATCATTCAACACAATCACATTATCTGGATTCGATATCTCGATCTGCCTTACTTTCTCGGTTCCTGATCGCATGAATGTTGTTACGGTGCCGCAGACTTGTAATAATGCCGGTGTATCCAGATTTTTCAATATCTTGATTTGGGTGTCGTCTGATATTACTGGAGGGAGGGTTATCCTGCATGTAATCTCTTTGCCTGAACCGTCTTCCACTATAGAAGTTATTAGATTTAGTATACTCATCAAATAAAAAGAAACTCACAGTCCAAAAACATTAAACTAGAGTCAAAATACTCGCTCTCATATATTCTCACATCAAAGCAAAGGGCAACAACGTAAACATTACGGATCGGATGATTTTTCCAGAAAAAGTCACGGCTAGTAAGAATTTCGCGTTCTTGAAGTTCATAAATATCGGAAATCGTGAGCGCAACCCAGGTTGGATAAACTGGAGATTGCTTGTAAAATCGACGGTGATAAAATGGTGTGCCTCGCGCGGTTGAGAATAATACAGGAGATATTGGTCGTGGAGGTGATGAAAAGCCTTCGTGTGACTCTCCCGTATGAAATGAATTGCTAGAATCACTTGATTCGTCGTCAAGATCATCATCAGATATTTCAATTTGAGGCTGAATGGACGAAGGCCTGTTATAAGCTTTCTCCGTAGTTTGAACTTCGGATGAAATTTTTACAATTTCAATTGCAGGTTTCGAGTTTATCGTGCCTGTTCCAATAGACTTTATATCTCTGCTTCTCATATCGTAGTTCAGAGAGTCACCCTTTCTTGAATAAATTTCTTCTTCTGAAACAAGTGAGGTTGGTGAAGATACTTCCTCGTTCTCATCACTGTAGTCGTAGTAAAACTGCCTACCTCCACATTCAATAATTCGAAAACCACGTTTTCTAGGTAATGCATGTAAACTATTTCGAGCTTTCTGCGCTGTCAATTCGACCTTTGAAGTTGAAGGAGCAGAAATTTGTTGAGGCGCAACTATTCTCGACAATCTTGGTATTTCGTCGTCTGAATCAGCCAATTCTAGTTTAACAGTGCAGTCAACAGAAAGATCTCGTCTTGATTGTTGCCAATGAACGGGAAGAACAGGTATTCTGCTACCCTTCTCATCAGAGTTACCTCCCTCTGCATCATTATTACCGAAAGACGACGTGAGTTCATTTGGGGTATACGCAGGTTGTCTGGTAGCTTGTCTTAGCAATGAAGATTTCATTTCCTGATACCTGATCCTACTATCATGTATCAACCCGCGATCCTCTATTTCAATTTCTAGTTCACTATCATCGCTTGTGCTCTCGATATCATCTTCCTGACTAGCTTCTATGCCATGAGCTTTCATAATACCAGCAGATGTAAGTCCCTTCACTTGTTCCATCTCTCTAGAATACGCCTCATATCCGTTGTTACTTGTCGCTTCACTATGAGCCCGTCGATTTCTTCTACGCGGTTTACTACTTCCCGCTGAAGACGAACGAGCTCTTGACTCTTGTCTTTGACCATGCTTCTTTGATCCCTTATTGTCATGATTAGATACAGACCCCTGTCGATCCCGTTTATCTTCCTGGTTTTCCCCATTCACATTTTTCCGCCTTTTGCGATGCCGCCGTCCCATTCCTCATCTCTGATCTCACACAGGTTATGTTTGAGTGTTACTGCGTTTTTGTTTTATCTAAAACAGCTATGTATTGGCTAGACGGTCAACCCTAATCAACAAGTACTCTTTTAAAGAAATAACTAAAAGCAAATAAAGACAACATCTGCAGAATACAATAACTAATGATGAACCCCCATAAGTACTAAACAATTCTGAGAAAGGCAAAGATAGTTAAGTATGAAGAAATAAAAGCAGAGGACACTGGAAAAGTTGAGCAAGCAAACTGAATAACATGTAAGTGTAAAATCAGCAAATTAAAGAAGCTAAATGCGAATAAAATCAAAATCTGCCGTGTCTTTACATGGTTATGACAATATCCAAAATCACAGTCTTTCCTGCGTCTCGTTGTCCCTGGTCTACTAGTATTACAGTCTAACTCCATTGTCAGCAACGCTTTTCAAACGCAGACTCCATAATAAACAGGGTTTTTTCGTGTCTGAATTAGAATCCCATAGTAAATTGGCATAATCTCCTCTGTACGCACCATGTAGCGTGGATTACAAAGGTACATCAGGGTTAGACATGGTTAGAGGAAAGGACAGAGGTCAGGAAGTGTTTAGATGGTAAAAAGTTAGCTAAGGTTAACTACTATCTATCAAGTTTGTCTGATTGTCAGCATTCCAGTTTCAGAGGTAAGTTGTTTGAAGGTAGATCATAAATTTATACCAAATCTTACTGAATATGCAACAAAATTCATAGGGTATTCAGTGTTTAATGAGTTGTTTAGAATTTTATCTTTTTTTTTTTAAAGTCTTTCCATTTTTTCGGTAGAACAGATTTTACTTCTCATTTTTATTTATTTTTTGACGGGACTATACACATAATTGAGCAGAGTTGGCTACAATTTTAACAAACCACAGTCAGCACAGATAGTAAGCATATTGTCCCAAAACTCCATTGTAAGCATCTAAAATCGCCGTCTCCTGTCGTTGCTGACATTGGAGTTAGATTGTAGTCGAAAGTAGGTGGAAAAAGCTCGGGATTTGTTGAATTGCCTTCTCCGATCTTCTCCGAAGGTTTACAAATGTGATGCGCGGCTCATTAAGCTCGTAACCTCTTCATATATAAAAGATCAAATGCATCTTTTTAATTTTCACCATTCAGTACTCAACCAACTGAGCAGTTAAATAAAATGTCGATGAAGGAAGTTATTGTTGACGGTGACTTGAGCAAGACCAAAATCATTGTCTCGCCAATTCCGTAAGTTCACCACGAATCAGAATCACAATCACAATGCGTATAACTGATATTCCAATTAGTACTCCTGGCCCCAATGAAGTTTTGATCAAGGTCATTGTCTCGGGATCTAACCCCAAGGACTGGAAATACCCTCTTATGGCCAACCTTCCACACAACTCTGGCGATGATATCGCCGGAATCATCGAAAAGGTCGGAACGAACGTCAAGAACGGACTCAAAGTCGGTGACCGTGTCGCTGCTTTCCACAAGATGGCTGCTGAGCACGGATCGTTTGCTGAGTACGCCATTGCTTACGATTACTGCACTTTCTTGATCCCTGATAGTTTGTCGTTTGAAGAGGCTTCTACTCTCCCTTTGGCTGCTTTGACTGCTGCTTACGGTCTTTTCGACATCCTTGGACTTCCTACCCCATGGAGACCTGCTACTGAGGATGTTCCACTTTTGATTTACGGAGCTTCTACTTCTGTTGGATTCTTTTCCATCCAATTGGCTAAGCTGGCTGGAATTCATCCTATTATTGGTGTTGCTGGAAAGTCTAAGCAAGTTGCTATTGACGCTGGTTGCGATTACGTCGTTGACTACACTGCTGTTGACGATATCCCCGCTGCTATCAAGTCACACCTCAAGCCTGGCCAAAAACTGACTTACGCATGGGATTGTGTTTCCGAGAAGGGTTCCGTTGAGAACGTCATGGCCGCTCTCGAACCCGGCAGGTCCTCTAAAATCTCTCTTATTCTCCCAGAGAGCTTAAACAAAGACGAAAAGGCCAAGCACGATTTCGATATGAAGTTCGAGATGGTTGGTGTCGCACATGGCGATGATCCAGCTCGTCGTGACTTTGCCTGGGTTTTCTTCCAGCAGTTGAGTAAGTGGTTGTTTGAGGGTAAATACAAGCCTCATGCGTACAGCGTTGTTGAAGGTGGTCTTGCTGGTGTTGCGAAGGGATTGCAGGAGTTGAAGGACTTCAAGGTTAGCGGAAAGAAGAACGTTTTCCGCATTGCTGATACTCCTGATTTGTAAGTTATTTACGATAATTGACTTTTAAGAAATACAGTGTGAAATTTAACATCAATTTTGAGATATGATAATTTAACTATCGAAAATACAATCTTTTTGAAAGTATGTGACGAAACAAAAATGACGTAGGAACTAGTTGAGCCGCACGATGCGTTAATATTCCAAAACGAACCAGCATATTAATTTCATATAATCAGATATTGCATTCACGATTGAATCGCGTCAATTGTATTCTTAGCGATTTACTTTATATTTAACGAATCTGTCAAAAACTTGAATCTGTTTTCTGATTTTTGACTGTACATAACACGAGGATTCTCGTGTGTTATTCACCACGGCTGTCACGGACATTTTCCTCTGCGACCAGCTCTTTGATATTCTCTGTCTATACCTCTACGTTCTCTACTTTTATACCCGGTTTGTGATTCCCTTCTGTGCGAACCATCTTCAAATATTTTACCACTACACTGTCATACCATTTATTGATAGCACCGCCCACGAAGCGTATCTTCCATACGCGCGCTTCATAGTCGAGCCACCGTCACGCGTGATCCCGCAGTGGATAAAAGAGTGCCTGTCAATGCCGTTGCCGCGATTACCTGCATGGGTGGCGTCGCAGATTGGATTGGGCGTTGCTAATGCGCTGATTGTGGGGTATAGGGGGTATGAGAGGCTGCAGTATATTTTGAAAGTGAAGGCGAAGAAGTGTAATGATGCCGCAAGGGCGCCGTTTAGAAGAAGGGGTGCGGTTGCGAGTAGAAGTACAGTGGATGTGGCGGAGGCAGAGCCTAGGATACGGTTGAGTGTTGCGAATGATGCCGAGGCAAGTACGACACTGGTCAATACAGACTCAAGAACGCCGAATCTTGACGCATTACTTTCTAAACCAACCGTCGCAATATTCTTTCTCAAGCCCGAACCAGAAACCGACCGCAGAATTATCAACATTTACAACAACCAAGGTGAGAAAGTCTACGTTTTACTACGCCCAGCAGCAAAATCACAAACATGGACACTAGCCTACGGAGACGCGCAAGCATGTACTCGCGACTTGGCTACAATCTATGCTGGCACGAAAGATGGCGCTGGTGTAGGATCTGGTATTATTTCTGCGCGCGCACGACCTGGGAAATATATTCTGTTTAATAATCCGAATGGGGGGTTGACGTATCGTAAAGTGTCGAAGCAGTGGACTCCTGAAGATGGGATTTTACGTACGTTTTACTTAGCTGGTGCGGCGCCGTATCATTGGACAAAGGACGGATTTTTGCAGAAAGCGGTGTGTACTGGAACGGAGTATTATCTTACTGATCCGCAGGTGGAAAGTCCTGCGGAGATTGTTACTCCTAGAAGTGGAGTTGGTGCTGAGTGGGGAGCTATCGCTAGAGCACCACCTCCATACACTTCGTCACGCGAGCGAGTGCGAAGGGCATTACACGCGCGAGCAGGTGTTCGAGCAGTGAATACAGGAGAACTACGACCGGGCTCAACCGGTCCGCAAGAAGTTCTCGACGCAGGAGCAAGTACAGAGCGAGAACGAGAGACGATTGCGCATGCGTGTAAGATTGGGAAGGGAATGGTTTGGAGGATTGCGGTGGATACGAGTAGGATTAGTCCTGAGATTGTGATTGCTACTGCGTGGATTAGTATTTTGCATCAGTGGGGAGGGAAGATTACGCCGGGTGTTTCGTTGCCTGCTGGAATTTAAGTTTTGATACAAAAAGCACTGTGTTTTTAGTTGTATTGTACAATTATACAGGTCGAATGCATTGACATTCACCACATTTACACAAGATAAAGAACAAGACTTCTAATGAGTCAAGTCAAATCAGATAGCGACAAGCGATAGGACGGAATGACCAAAGGGCAAGGGCAAGGGCTTGTAAATCAGATAACGGGACACATTCCAGGGCGCCAGAGCAGCCACGCGAGAAGCATATTTTGATTCCACTTTCGTAGACGGCGACAGTTAGCACAGATCGCTGAGCGTAGATGGAGAGGGCTGCTACTTGCGCTCAGTAAACAAGGCTGCAGGCTACAGGCTACGTAGGAAGAGAGGAGGTGCGAAGTGGGTCATATGGCTTTAACTATGACGCGATGGAAGGAAAACGATCAGATAAGACGCGATCAAGCGGCGGAAGTTCGGGAGCTGTTCAGATCTTTTTGAGGAGGCAATGTAAACAAACAAACAAACAAACAAAGCAAAAAACAAACTAAAAACAAGTCGTAAATTCATACACGAAAAGAAACCGGGATCTGTCTTTTGTAAAAGCAAGTAAAAAAAAAAGAGCAAAATTGAGCGGGGCCCGGGTCTCGCCTCAGAAAAAGTCAAATCGTTGTGTCGATGTCACTCTCTCAGCTGAGCATTCTTTGTCACGCACATACACAAAAATCAGGCTGGCCCCCCCGCACGCCCCACCTGGTATCTAATCTTTTTTTAAATAAAGAAGAAGAAAGCTGTATAGTAGTTTAGAGCTGGAAGGACTAAAGTTGGAGAGATTCAAAAGAAAAGAGGCAAAAGTGAAGCATAAACACAGATGGCCTCGACCTCAGCGGTGCGCGGGCGACCTGTGTCACTCGCAGCAGCAGCAGCAGAGGCAGCAGAGCAGCAACTACGGCGAAAACAACTGCGCCGGAGAGCATCAGAGTCGTCTACGTCCTCGTCGTCATCAGCCGCTGTCTCCTCTGACGAAGCGTCAGTTTACGAAGCCGAGGTGTTTGACGGATTCGATGCCGACGCGTTGGGGTACTTGGATATACCGGGCAAAGTAGAAGAGACGAAGCTCTACCCTGCGACTACAAACGGGTCGAATGCGGTGCGGGAGGAGCAGAATTTAAGCACGAGTGTTGCGACTGCGAATGGAAATAGCACAGCGGCAGTGGGAAACGCTGTGGGTCATGGCCACGGGCATCCGCGACACCGCTCATCGATAGTCATCGGGTCGCCTGCGAACAGCACTTTATTTAGATCGATTGATTATTCGGAGTACACATACGATTTAGGCTGGACTGCTGCGTCACGGATACATTCACGCGCGTCTTCAGTCGCACATGTGCAGCCCCCGCCGGGATATGTTGGATCTCCGGGGTTTGCGTCGCCTGCGTTTCTCGCTACGCGCGATAATGCGTCGATAGTATCGCATATAGACGACATTGACTGTGCAGGTGATCGTGCCGAGGCAGGGACTACGGCTGTTCCGGTGTGTGTGCCGGTTCCTGTAGAGTCAACGACGCTGCTGCCTACAGAGGTTATAGAGCCGAGTGGGGAATTGGGATTAGGATGTTCGCCGCCAGTGTCGTTTGTAGGAATTACATGCTCAGCGGATGGCGTGTGTGATTACGCCGATACAGACTTAGCGACGTTGATTGACTATGCAAGTCCGCGAGTTCCTCCGTTTCCGTCCACAGCCGAAGCAGAGGAATTGCTGTATTCGCGAATGTCTGCGCAGTCAAGGGCAGCATTACATAAATTAATGCACGGCCGAAACCCAGCAGTACCACGACCACCTAGATTCCGGCCTCCAATTTCACAAAACATGGGCTACGGCGCAATAGGACGTCATCCATTCTACCATTCCTCGCGAAGTTCAAGTAACGCGCGAAGTATAGACTCAGCATTAAGCGGTGGTGGCCATGGAAGCCGCGTACGACAGCCTAGTTTCGCTGCAGAACCCGTGTACAGACAAACACGGAGTAATGGAGAATTCAGCGGGAGCGACGATGTTGGATTTTGGGAGTCGCTTCGGGCATTTTTTGTCGCTGAGTTTTGTTTTTGTTTTACGAATGAGGGAGGAGAGCAGTAAGTGATACGATAACGATAATAATACGACGAGAGCGGGTTTAGTGGTTGGATTAATTGAATTTTTCACGAACGGACGGAATGGTTTACGACATGATTACACTCTTTTATACCTTTTTTCTTCATTTTTATTTCACTTTTTCGATTCTTTCATTCTTTTTATGTTTACGTGTTTGTTGTTGAGATTTGTTTAATGGTTGCGGAGATAGTTTTGGTTGAGCATAGCATCTGTACGGCATTGGGAGGAATACACGTGATTTGAGAGTTTATTATCCGCACAATTAGGTTAGGGCACAGAAGTTTCTCGAGTGTTGAAGAGGAAAAGGTAGGGTTTTACTCTGGCGAACTTAAAACGAGCGTGGATCCGCCTTGATCGAGAAGAGAAAAAC
>JAJLWK010000183.1:0-23266 GCA_030570675.1 Myxozyma neglecta | reverse complement strand
TATAAAGCAGATACAATATATAATGCGAAAGATAATCTGACCAGCAGCACTTAAATACGCATTTCGAAAAACACATTATACAAATAAAAGCAGCGAAAATCTATCAGATAAAACAACCACGTCAGCATTGAATTAGATGAGAAAACACAACAATGAGGATCCCCGTATTAGTACCCACTTCATGGCTCTTCGTAAATACGTCCTTCTATAAATAATTTTATGCAAAAATGTATCTACATCAGAGCGACAATCAATGCAAAGCGCAGTAAAACGGTAGTTTGTCCCCAGCGTACGAATAGCGAAGAAACGATACGCTTAAACACACTCTAAAACACGGAGAGTGTTAGTGTGGCCGAGACCACCAGTCCATCCCTGGATGGCAATAACGGCATCACCACGCTGAAGAATTCCAAGAGCAACAGCTTGGTCCATTCCCCACTTCAAACGCTCTTCAACGTCCTCAGACCACTTGGTAGCATCAACACGCTTAGGCTCCTCGTAGACGAAGGGGTAGACACCACGGTACAAATGGGCGTATCTGGCAGATGTAGGGTTACGGGTGACCATAAGAATGGGGCAAATAGGGCGGTACTTGGAGCAGAGACGAGCAGTGGTACCAGAGGTACTGAGAACAATGATAGCCTTAGCCTGCTGCTCAAATGAGGCAGAGACAGCGGAGACAGCAATAGTCTCGACAGTGTCAGTAGGACGAGGAGTAAGCTGGCGAAGCTCATTGAAGAGGGGAGGATAGCAGATAGCCATCTCAGCGAGAAGGCAGGTCTCGTGCATCATGGAAACAGCCTCAGCTGGGTACGAGCCCTTAGCAGTCTCACCAGAAAGCATGACACAGTCAGCACCATCGAGAACGGCGTTACCAACATCAGAGACCTCAGCACGAGTAGGTCGAGGGTTGTAGGTCATGGATTCAAGCATTTGAGTCGCGCAAATGACAGGCTTGCCAGCAAGATTGCATTTAGCGATCATCATTTTCTGGGCAATGAAAACCTCAGAAGCAGGGATCTCGATACCGAGATCACCACGAGCGACCATGACACCATCAGTCTCCTTGAGAATGTCATCGAAGTTGTTAAGACCCTGCTGGTTCTCAATCTTGGCAATGATCTGAATGTCCTTGCCCTCCTCACCGAGAACCTCACGAATAGCGACAATGTCTGAGCCCTGACGGATGAAGGAAGCAAAAACCATGTGGACCTTGTTCTTGACACCAAACAAAAGATCAGCCTTGTCCTTCTCAGAAAGAGGAGGAAGATCGACGTCGGTGGAGGGCAAGTTGACACCCTTGTGGGAAGAGATCTTTCCGTTGTTCAAGCATACAACCTTAAGGTTCTTGTCGTCAACGATCTCAAGAACCTTGAAGGAGAGGACACCGTCATCAACAAAGATGATACGGCCAGGCTCAATGACCTTGGTGATGTTTTGGTAGTCAAGATACATGATAGTGTTGTCGCACTTGTTCTTGTAGGCCTCGTCAGTGGTGATGGTCATCTCGGTACCAGCGGAGATGGGGATATCAGCATCGCCGACGGTAGAACCAGTACGAATCTCAGGTCCCTTGGTATCCAAAGCAATGGCAAGAGGTCTGCCGGGCATAGCAGCCTCAGCAGCACGAGCATTGTCGACAACGCTCTGGTGGTACTCGTACGAACCGTGAGAGAAATTCATGCGCACAATGTTAAGACCAGCTACAAAAAATTGTTAGATCGTGCGGCTCAGCAATATTTTTTCCGGCTCGAAAGCCGCGTGGACGGCACACGTCCGAATAAGTTAAGAGCCCAAAAGAAATCGCATACCTTTACGAAGAGCGTTCATCTTTTCGACAGAGTTGGTTTTAGGTCCTGCGATGGTGTTAGTGACTTGCTACGGCATTCAGAAAGTTGAACACTCGAACACTCACCGATAGTACCAATAATACAGGTGCGGCGGAAGTTGCGGGAAGGAGCCTGAGTAGCGTCAAGACGCGAGAGCCACTCGAGAGTAGACGAAGCTTGCTCGTTGAAGATCATTGTGAAAGAGTGATGATACTGTTTATTGCGTCTTCTCAGAAGGGGAGGAGGACGGAATCGAAGCGGTGATGGCGACGAGCAGCGGCAGAGGCTTTTTATTATAGCCCATTGCAGAGCTGATGACAATGCATTCGAACATTACCATCTTGAGACCTTAAGTGTGCAAGCATTGTGCATTTGTGTATCCTCCCAGCAAAAGATTTTCCTGCGGCGCAACGTCAGGGCGGCTCTTGCAGCCCCTCCTTCGCCAATGCGGTCCGCCATCTCATCTTGCTGGTCTGTTTGAAATTACGTTCAAATTGTGCAAGTGTATTTATAATAGAATAAAAGTAATGTTGCATATAATAAAGTGCAATAGGCTCAACGCAGCCTGAAGTATGAGCTGGTGACGACATAGAAGCAGGACTGGGCCTGGTGGGACAAGCTGATCGTGATAAGATGTACGCGCGCGATTTGCTGCTTTGCTCGCCGCAGATAGGGCCGCATTGCCAGGTTTCGCTCATTATTGGCCGGCCGCGTTTGTTTACAGTCTGCCGTAATAAGCGCAACCGCCTGCACTTGGACGGTCCTTTCGCCGCGACTGCGGCCGGTCTGAGCGAGTCGCGTTTGGCCAAATGTCAGATTTGAGAGATTTTGCTAGCAACGAATATATTTGTTATCGAAGATTGGCTTTCTCCTTCAATCTCGAGCTGATCGTGAACTTCACCAAAATGACAGGTAAGTTGGTAACTCTAGTTCAATTAAGCGCATACACATTAAATGTGCCGTCCTCAGCAATATTTGGCAAGTGTTTGAAGAATTTTTCTACTAGTTGACAGATCTACTGTTATCAAACGTGCGGGATCGTATGAGCTTGACATTAGTCCACTCAGAACCATCACCCAAAAACGCGGGTCATAACACCGAAATGTTACAAAAGAAGCCTTGTTTATATTTTCGTTGTTTTCTTTGTTTTCATAGTTTCCAATCTGTTCGCTAGGTTCTTTCATAGTTTGCTTTGCGACGTCATCTTGGACTCCAGTCGCCACCTTTCCTGACTCAGTGGCTTTCACTTTAGTGGCGCAAACAAACGCTCGCGTGGCGCAGGATTAGGAACTTCTCATGTTTTTGATTTCCGCACTTCACAACCCAAAATAAATTTTAAAGTTCCGCACAGGGTTTCGGATATGAGTAATCAAAATTCGGCGCCTCCTGAAAATTGCGGGATTAAAGATATGATTCTAACGACGATAAAGTGTTGCGTTTCCTGCATCTACGTCTTATCTGATCTGTACGATCCATTGATATTCTGTAGCACATCACATTTGCTAGAAATAAAGCATTTAGCTATAATTGACAAAATGCCTGCATTATTCAATCCTATCAAGGTTGGAAACATGGAGTTGAAGCACCGCATTGTTTTGGCGCCGCTCACTCGTTATCGTAACGACGACGATGGCAGTCCATTAAGTGATCTTGTGCCCGAGTACTATGCTTCGCGGTGCATTGTCCCCGGCACTTTTCTTATAGCCGAAGCATGTGACGTTGCTGATTACACCGGTGGCTACAACAATGTCCCCGGAATTTTCTCCGAAGCCCAGATTGCAGCTTGGAAGAAGGTTACTGATGCTGTTCACGCAAAGGACAGTTTTATCTTCCTCCAAGTTTGGTGCCTTGGACGTGTCAACCCTGGTGATAAAATTCCAGACGTCATTGGAGCTAGCGCTATTAAGGAGGCGAATGTGGAAAGTACTCCTCGCGCAATGACCATCGAGGAGATTACCAAGCTTGAGGACGACCACGCAATTGCTGCAAAGAACGCAATTGCCGCTGGATTCGATGGTGTTGAAATTCATGGAGCTCATGGATATCTTATCGACCAATTTTTGGAGGACATGTCGAATCAGCGCACAGATATTTACGGTGGTTCCGTTGAAAACAGAGCTCGCTTAGCTCTCAACATCATCGACAAGGTATCCGCCGCTATTGGCGAAGAGAAAACCGGTATCCGTCTTTCTCCGTTCAACAACTTCCAAGGAATGGGTATGAAAGATCCTTACCCCACCTTTTCCTATGTTATCTCTCAACTCGAAGCTAAGCACCCCAAACTTGCCTATGTTCATGTCGTGGAACCTCGAGTCTCCGGAAATGTTGACCGCCAAGAAAAAGAAGGCGAAACCACTGACTTGTACCGCAAATTATGGTCTGGAGTTTGGATTGCCGCCGGTGGATTCACTCCAGAGACGGCAATTAAGTATGCTGAAGAACATGACAACGCTCTTGTTGCCTTCGGACGATACTTCATTTCAAACCCTGATCTTGTCGCTAAAGTTAAAGAGGGCATTCCTTTGACTCCTTACAACCGTGACACATTTTATATTCCAAAGTCTCCTGTTGGATACATTGATTATCCTTATGCTGAAGAATTGAAGGGAAAATACTTCTAAGTCTAAAAAAACCGAACTGAAATGTTAGGTTTGTGTTTACGAGCGTTGTTGTACGATTCGCTGGATCATTTAATACTTGTCAACAACCGTGACGATTATATATAGAACACCAAAAGTCATAATAATCAAATTTATAATTCTCTCTTAAACTCTGAAAAGTGCATGCATCCATCAGTTTTGCTTTCTTTAAATTTGAAATATATTCGCTTAATTTAAAGTTTGAGTTTGATTCATAAGTGAGACAAATGTCGAAGCCATATGTTGTGCAATCGACTAACTTATCTCAAATAATCTAGATCTGAAAACTTGATTGATAAAATTTTATTAAAAGAGACTCTAAGATGATGATTGAAGAAGCTAATGTTGTTCACGCGTTTACACGTTCAGTCAATTCATCTAAACGATTGTAGTATTGGTTCTAGAGTAATCTCCCCAAAACCTTATCGTTCGCAGTCTTTTCTAAGGTCTGAATGCTTAGCTGGCCATTCAGAGGTAAGTTCAGAGAATTTATTGCTCTAAATATCTGTCGGCTCTACTATTTCAACATTCTTTTTAAAAACTTCTGAGCAAATTTGCTATTTAAAATCCTGTTTGACTATAACTTGGGCGAGTTGTTTGAATAGTTTTTGGAGGTATAATGCCAGATTAGATAATTACACATTTTTTTGTACAAAGTAATTGAAAATGGTAGAAAAAATCTCATGAATCCAAAAGACTCATTCACGGAAGACGGCTTAGTTGGCGAATCATACATAGAATTGAATTCCCTGAGTATGGAGTTGATTTGAAGTGTACTTGAAACAAGTAGTGCATTTAATTTGAGTTAGGCATGACAGTAGATGTAGCATTTGTCGCTCCCAGAATTAGGGGCTCATGTGATTCTTGTCTTTGCAAAATTAAAGGTTTCTCGTGAAGAGACGACAACTTGTTATTTGATCAACTCAAGAAATCAATTGACATTTACCATCAGTTGGCTTTGACAAATGGACAAAACGTGGAGTACAAGAGTAAGATCATAAAAAAAAATCCATTATATTAAACTGAATAACAAAGCAAGTATATCCCTTATTCATACGTGTTTATAAGATTCAAAGCTGTTTATCATCAGATAGATTCTTAGTCAAATCTGTTTGTCAGATTTAAGCTTATTCAAGTCTCACACACACAAATAGAGTTTCTCAAGGGACACCATGACAGATTATCATTTACTATAAAAGGTCGATATTTACACCATGGAATTCATTTCAGCATCAACAAATTACACTTGAGTTTTTATTTGTTATAATTGCTCTTATAGTTTCAACTTTACAAAATGCCTGCCTTATTCGAGCCTCTTAAAGTCGGCAACATGGAGCTGAACATCGGATTGTGCTCGCGCCACTTACTCGTTACCGAAACGATGACAATAGCGCGCCAATTGAAGATCTAGTTCCTGAGCACTACGCTTCTCAAGCTATTGTTCCTGGCACTCTTCTCATTTTGGAAAGGACAATTGTTGCTGATTATGCTGGAGGAATTAATAAATTTACACCGAGGGCCAAGTCGCTGCTTGGAGAAAAGTCACCGACGCTGACCTCGCTAAACAGAGTTTCATTTGGTCGCGCAATCCTGGTAACGTTGTGACAGACGTTGCTGGAGCCAGTACCATCTAGGAAGACAACTCTCCGCAAACTCCTCGGGAGCTCACTATTGACGAGATCGTGAAGTACGAGGATGCACATGCTGTAGCTGCAAACAATGCAATGGCTGCGGGATTTGATGGTGTTGAGATTCCCGCCTCTCACGACTTTGTTGTGGATCAGTTTATCCAGACACCTCAAACCAGCGCACAGACGTCTACGGAGGATCTGTCGAGAGCAGAGCTAGATTTGTACTCAATATTATTGACAAGGTTTCTGCTGCTATTGGAGAGGAAATGACCGCTATTCGTCTTTCTCCGTTCAATCAACTTCAGAGAATGGACATGAAGGATCCGTACCTGACGTTTGCTTATTTAATCTCTCAGCTTGAAGCCAAACATCCTAAACTTTTGCCTATATTCATCTTGTTGAGCCCCGAGTTTCAGGATTTATTGAGCGCGAAGTCAAGGAGGGCGAAATTACCGATGTTTACAGAAAGCTTTGGTCTGGTGCTTGGGTCACAGCTGGAGGGTTTATCCCTGAAAATGCCGTCAAGTACGCTGATGAGCACCAAAATAGTCTGGTTGCCTTTGGTCGTTATTTCACATCCAACCCGGACGTTGTCGCATAAGAAGGAATTGCTTTGACGCCTTACGACCGCGACTCGTTTTACCTTCCCAAGGTTTCCCAAGGATCCAAAAGGATATAATACTTTTTCGTACGCTGAAAGCTTGAAAGGAAAATACTAATAGATTGATATTTGATGATCACGAGGCATACTATTGACTAGATAACAAATGTTACAGTCTATTTACTAAACTTTTATAATTCTTGAAGCTATTTTTCTTTAAAAGTTGCGACAATTTGGATAATACATCATAGATGCGCAGATTATTTGAGCGCACAATCAAACCTGTTCATAGGCAGTTAAGAAGACATTCATATGCTTGCAAAGAATTATTGGGTAGCTCTTACTTTTAATGGGAAAATAGTGACTAAAATTATGCTGTTCTATATAAAGTACTTACAAACAGACTTAGAGTCTTTTGAGTCATAATACTGCTATTTTTGAGTATTTTGTCTAAAGAGAAGGATCAACTGTAGGTGTAAGAAACCCTTTGCAGCCGATTTCCATGTGGTGCCTCTCTATTAAATCATAGCAGCACATAGCTGTAAGCAATTTGAGATGGGACGCTTACGGTCAGCATCTAGCTTAATAATACATGGCTGCTTAAGATAGAAAATCGTGAATTGCTATGGGATTTAAGTTTGGACACGAAATGTATCTAAATACTGCTTACAAATGGTTTGTGATGTAATTGCACGTGCATTTACAAACGCCACACTTCTAAAGTTTTGTCAGAACACTTCAGCTATCTCTTCCTCCAAAAAAAGCGTCGTTTGGTATGTCACCACAAGCACAATTATCTATCGGAACGCTCAATTGTTGTGTATATGCTGGACTGAGCAAGAAGATGATGTATAATATTCATTAATTGGGGCTCATTAAATGGTTTAGTTTGCACGAAACTTATGAGAAACTATTAAACTCTAACATGCGTATTACAAAGCATATCTTTTTTAGTATGAATTTGTCAGCGAATATAATGTCTATTTCTTTCCTCGCTTTGATCATATCTGCTAATTTGTATAATTAATCTGGGATTAATCCAAAGATTTCAAGCTACAAGCACTCATACTTTTTGGAAGATCTGACTTTCTGCGACGCTTCGCCAATATCTAAGCATCTGTTCTGACAAAATCGAACTACTGCATTCTATAATTTATTTTTGTCAAAACATCTTTCCAAATAATACAGAAATTTCAAAATGCCGGCTTTATATGAACCAATCAAAGTTGGAAATATGGAGTTGAAACATCGTATAGTTTTGGCTCCCCTCACCCGATTGCGAAACGAAGATGATGGCACTCCGATAGAGGATCTAGTACCTGAACACTATGCATCTCGTTGCATCGTTCCGGGAACTTTCTTGATTGCCGAGGCAACTGATATGACGCTATATGCCGGTGGAATGGGTAACGCCCCTGGTATCTTCTCTGAGGCTCAAATCGCCAGTTGGAAAAAGGTTACCGATGCAGTTCATGCTAAGCAGGGTTTCATTTTTCTTCAAATCTGGGCACTTGGTCGTGCTAATTCCGGAAGTAAGATTACAGACGTCGTCAGTGCTAGCACCATTGGCCTGGAAAACGGACCAGTTCCTCGTGAGTTAACAGTAGATGAGATCGTTAAATACGAAGATGATTATGTTATTGCTGCCAAGAATGCTATTGCTGCAGGATTTGATGGTATCGAGATTCACGGTGCGCATGGCTATCTCATCGACCAATTTCTGCAAGACGTTTCCAATAAGCGAACAGACATCTATGGTGGTTCCATTGAAAATAGAGCTCGATTCGCTCTCAACGTGGTAGACAAGATTACGGCTGCAATTGGGGAAGAAAAGACAGCCATTCGTTTATCTCCCTTCAACCAGTTACAGGGAATGGGCATGGAAGATCCTTATCCGACATTTTCTTATGTGGTTTCACAATTGGAGGCTAAGCATCCAAAACTTGCGTACATTCATTTTGTTGAGCCTCGTGTGTCGGGATATATGGATCGTGAAGTTAAGGAAGGTGAAACTACAGACGTTTATCGAAAGCTTTGGTCTGGCGCTTGGGTCGCGGCAGGTGGATTCACTCCCGAAACTGCGATTCAGTATGCCGAAACTCACCCAAACAGTTTGGTGGCTTTCGGACGTCTTTACATCTCTAACCCAGATCTTGTTGCAAAGATCAAGGAAGGTTTGCCTCTTACTCCCTATAACCGTGAAACATTCTACATTCCGAAAGAAACTAAAGGTTACAATGACTACCCTTATGCAGAAGAGCTGAAAGGAAAGTACTACTAGACTTCTAGACCTATCAGTGCCAAAACATAATATTTTGTCTTTGATCATGAATATAGATTTTACTTAACCATCTAGTTACTAAAAAAGTCTGTACAATGAACATCTCATACGCTTCCATGGTATTATTGTGTTGCTATACTTACTGTTTTTCTCGTTTTGAAATCAAGATAATGGTTAAGGTCGGTGCTATTTCACACAAAATAAATTAAATAGGTTAAATGACAAAACGTCTTCTGAAGTCATAAGACTGCCCTTTTTGAGTATTCTGTTGTAACAGTGCCGTTTTGGTTATAGAGCCCTAATCCCATGAGGTACCTGCCCCTACTAATTAAGTCAGCACACTTTTGCAAGCAGTTTTGTATACGGCGAGTCCAAGAAAGCCTAGCTTATGGTTACGAAAAAGATATGCTCATTACTATGACATTACGATTCAAATACGAAAAAAACATGTTTATGACGAGTTCTGCTTTCTAATGATACTTCTATAGAGATTTTACTGTACTGTATTAATTGTCAGGGACGTGTGGCTTGTCGGAAGTGCGGCGTTGCGGCGTTCCCAAAAGTGGGACCTCAGGTGAACATCCGTCTGATGTGTCTCATCCTTTGTCCAATTCCCCGCTCATACAAAAAGAGATTTGGTCAGTCTGCAAGCATGAACGTCCTAGTATATGCTGGACCTGGAACAACAGTAGAATCTGTTGCACAGTGTACTTCGGCACTTCGAGCTCTTCTTTTTCCAAGATACGCGGTCATTACCGTGGACGCCCCAACATTGTTATCAGATCCATGGCAAAATTCGACGTCACTGATAGCATTTCCTGGTGGTGCGGATCTGCCTTACTGTCGCGCACTTGATGGTCAAGGTACAGAGAAAATATCTGCTTTTGTTAGAAGGGGTGGCGCTTACATTGGATTTTGCGCCGGCGGATACTTTGGTTCTTCGCGAGTTGAGTTTGAGGAGAACAATCCCGCATATGCAGTGGTTGGACCTCGCCAGTTAAAATTTTTTCCGGGAATTGATAGGGGGACGGCATTCCCCGGGTTTATTTATGATTCTGAGTCGGGAGCCCGAGCTGCTAAGATCAGAGTCGAAAAAGCTGCACTGCCCGACCTCAACATCCACAACAATGACCCTCACTTAGAAGAAGACGAACCGTATGAATTTTCTTCTTATTACAACGGCGGTGGGCTATTTGTGAACGCGGACTCTTTGGCTGATAAGAATGTCACCGTTCTAGCTCGTTATTGTGAACCACTACAAGTCGATGGCGGAAATGCAGCTGTCGTGCACATTAAAGTTGGTGAAGGAGCTGCAATTTTGACTGGACCACATCCAGAATTCTCCCCAAAAAGGCTGAAAAAGAATGATCCAGGATTGCCTCCATTTTATGGCGATCTGGTGCAGCGTTTATTAGCTGATAACGATAAGAGAGTAAACTTTTTGAAAGCTATGCTGAAAAAACTGGGGCTTAAAGTCAATGAAGAGATTTCTCAGGATTCTCCACCGTTACCGACGACTTTGTATCTAACATCAGCTTATGATGAAATTTTAAGAGACATTTGGAAGCGATTGAAAGAGACGGAAGGGCTGATGCAGCCTGTAGCCATAAACTCTGAATCCAAAAAAGAAACGCGATATCAACTTAATGGTGAAAATGATACTTTTGTGTTCTCTGACTCATCTCATTCAATTTTTGATATGACTTCAATATCTAAAGATTTACCAAGCGACTCTGAAAGCAGTGAAGAAGCGGAATACCCAACGGACTCGAACAAGCTAGTCAAGAACTCGCTTATTTATTTTCACACTGATGCTGGCAAACTGAATTTACCAACTCTCAGAGATACACCTTACTTTGATCATGCTTTATACTATCATGAACTTCTCCCTCCAGGATCTGCGAAGCAGAGTTTTGGCGCTGTTATACAATACGGTGAAGTCGTGACATCTACGTCAACAATGTTAGATAAAAATCTCAGTCTTCTGCGCCACCTACCCACAGGATTTACCAATATTGCTACTGTTCAAGTTGCTGGTCGTGGGCGAGGCGGTAATGTATGGGTTTCACCGATTGGTCTGCTAGCATTCTCAATTGTGATAAGGCATCCTATTGCCCGCCAGAATATTGCTCCACTAGTTTTTGTGCAATACATTGCTTCGCTTGCAATCGTTGAAGCAATTCGTTCTTACGGACCAGATTGTGAAGAGCTAGACGTGAGACTCAAGTGGCCTAATGATATTTATGCTCGAAATCCTGCTTATGACGAAGCAGTTTCGCGAAATGAAACCGATCTGCCCGCTGAATACATCAAACTTGCTGGTGTTTTGGTAAATAGTAACTATATCGACAACGAATACCTATTGGTAATTGGCTGTGGGATAAATACAGCCAACGAGGCACCATCGACGTCGCTGAATTTACTTGTTGCTGCACTTAATGATAAAAGACGGAAACAAGCTGTTCCAGCCTTGCAACCTTTCAAAATAGAGGTTCTTTTTGCCAGAATCATGCGTGTTTTTGAGCAAATGTATACCACATTTGCTGAGCGTGGTTTTGCGCCTTTTGAACAAATGTATTATTCAAGATGGCTTCATAACAATGCTGTTGTTCGATTGGACATGTACGGTGGAACAACTGCTAAAATTATAGGAATCTCAATGGATTATGGTATGCTGAAAGTTGAAGAATTAGGATTTGATGGCAGACCTACAGGAACAATGTACACTTTGCAGCCTGACGGTAATTCTTTTGACATCATGAAAGGTTTACTGAAGAAAAAGTCTATCTAGTTGAATTACTGAGTGGGTGTTTATCCATTATGACAAGTTTGTATTGGAGCTTGAGTAAAAAGATATTTTGGTAATATTGTGATAGGATTGAAGTGCAAACAATATCGTAGGCGTAACGCTAAATAATGAAGGATGTCCAAGAGAGCTTACGATGCCACATCTTGGGCTTAGGGCTTGCATGTACTCCTGAATGGAACCTTGTGGCTGTACACAACACTAACCAATATGTACAAACAACAAGAGTTGGTAATGCTTCAATCAAAGTGCATGAATTAAGTTGAGAAATAAAAAGCTATAACTCAGTTTTTGAAGTCTAAAGAGCGTGTGACGGGAAAATGCTAATAAAAGATTACAGCAACGAGCATTGTATCATAAAAGTTCACTTTTATACTAGCTAATGCCTCTAGTAAACATCAGCATTAAGCCAATAATTCACTATTTTGAAGTTATTCATGATCGAGCAATACGCTTTCATATAAGCGTTTTTACTTTGCATGTTCATTTCAGTTTAGAACTACTTTCTTATAAGCGGTGTGGCTGCCAAATGAAGTGTGGGGAAGGCGCGGCGTCAATCTATGTAACTCTCGATATTTCTCTCTATGTTCTCTACATTCATCAGAAGCAGCCAATATTAAAACTATATCAAAATCTAAATGTTTTTAAATAAATATCGCTTAGCTAGTACTAAAAGTAAATGATTTTAAGCGGTTTGTTTATTGCTCAACCTCAAGGAAGTAAATCTTTAGCCAATTAAAGCGAGCGTAAAGCCACGTATTGTCGTGCCACAAAGAAGCAGTCACGGCCACCACAGCCTTAACTCCGCCTCTTTCGTCCGCTGTCCGCCACATAAGACTCATATCAAGCCCTGTTTTATCGCCACATTTTTCGCCACATTTTTCAGGGCGACAAAAAGTTAAAAGCCCCGCACCGCCTCGTCCTCTAAATTTCTAAATATCAATATCTGTCTTTCATTCAGTTTTACTTTATCTAGTCAATAAATCATGATTGAGGATCTTCACAAGCAGACAAGAAGCATATCGAGCTGGTTTAAGCAGTATATGCTTTATCGCATTGAACATTTTAGTCCATGGTGAGTCATTACAGACTTTGTTGCTTCAATCAATCGTTAACAATCATAGCTGGTTTGGTATGACTATGGGTCTCGGTATTTCTAGTAGCATTCTATTGAATTATCCTTTTCCAGCAAGATGGCTGAGAGCTGTTGGTATCGCTTTTTGGAGTGTGGATTCGTTCTTATTCGTTCTATTCACAATTATGACAATGTTGAGGTTGATTATCTTTCCCAGCACATTCAAAAATTCATTTTTACATCCTTCGCAATCAATGTTTTGGGGGTGTATGCCAATGGGATTAGGATCTATAACCACTTGCATAATTGGAATTTTTGGCAAAAAGACTATCTGGGTTTGTTACACTTTATGGTGGATTGATGTTTTCCTGTCCATTACATGTGCCTGGGTAATAGTTCTAGTGGGGTTTATTGTACATGACCGAAAATCTCCCGCAGGGCTTAACGCTGTCATATTACTGCCAGTCGTATCCTTGGTGGTTTGCTCTACGACTGGCTCGGTTCTTGTTGAATACTTACCGGAGAGTTGGCGTCCTCACATGATAGTACTGACAGCACTACTTTGGGGAAACGGTGAGCTTTTGGCTTTCATTTTCACAGTCGTTTACACCTGGAGATTACTAGTTTACAACATGCCTGCTCGTGAAGCAACAATTAGTTGTTTTCTTCCAATCGGACCTCTTGGGCAAGGTGCTTATGGTTTTCTGATAAACGCTTTAAATTTCAGAGATTATATCTCTAGCGACGCCGAAATAGGATCAGGTGGTGCTTCTGTGTACAAATATATTGGGTCCTCAGTTGCGATTTACATGGTTGGTTTAGCTACTTTTTGGATATTTATTGCCGTCGCTGCCTGCATCTGTTATAGACCACGCATCTTTGGCGTGGCATGGTGGGGAATGTCTTTCCCTTTAGGAACCTATGCGTTAGCAACCCGCGAGCTTGGGGACGTACTGGATATTGAAGGGTTCAAAGTTTTGAGTGCAATTGTGGGCATTGTTGTGGTTTTGATATCGCTGTGCCTATTTCTTGTAACATTTCACGCGGCAATCATTAGAAATAATGCATTTCACTTTTTTGAGCAAGAGTTGAAAACTTATCAAGCCAGTGAAAAATCTGATAGTAGTAGTGCTATTACGCTGAGTGCCGCATAGCCCGCTATATCAGCATCTGTGGCATATATGTTTGGAGTTCTGTTGGGCGTTTATGTGTATTTGATTAGTTTGTGGCTTTAACTCTTTGTGTATGTATTTACATATGTATGATATGGGTGATAAAATTCTATGATTGATGCTGTTGATTGAAGTTTAGTCTGCATTGTACTCCATTCTCTATTGTCGCATCTTGCTGCATTTGCATTCATCGCTGATTCAATAGATTAAGAGTAAATGCAACAAATGCCATGCTGATAGCGCCCAACGCAGCACTAACTCCTGTCCAAATAGCGAGCTCTTTCCGCGTCGTTTCGTAAATTGCGTTCACAGGAACATCAAAGCCGTCGTTGTTTCGTCCTAAAAAAATAGTACGACAGCTTTCAATCGCATCCTTAAATGAATTTATTGAAGTAATTCGGCGTGCTGGGGATATTGAAGTAACTGCAGAGGCAGCGTCTTCAAGAAGACCTTCAGGCATGTTCATGACATCCTCAACCCCATGTCGCTGGCCATTTTCATTTTCAGCAGAAGTGTTGTCGGCTTTTGGGTCAACTTTTTCTAAGTTTGAGGCTCCTGAATCTTCAAGGGCAGGAACTATGATTTTTGCTTGTTCAAGCATATCGCGAGTTTTCTCTTCAAACGACGCCACAAGTCGTTTTCGTTTCCATGACTCTAATCCTAACTGTACGATTAAAAAAAGAAACACGTTGACTCCCATAAGTGCCCATGTTCCATACGTAGATGCTCTTCGAATTTTATCAGACCAAATTTGCTCTTCGTGATATCGACTTAGTATTGATCGTCCTAATTCGGCCTGCGCTTCATCGGCAGCATGTTCGGCACGACTTAGACGCTCTCCTGCATGAAGTTCTTCTTGCTCATTTGCATGGTCTGATCGATAAAGATTTGTAAACCGCTCTAGATCATTTGTTGACCATGTGTGTTTTCTTTGAAGCAGCTCATTGACTTCTCTTTGCGACGCGGATCTTCTGGCAATTGCTGCGGAATAGGCATCTTTGGCGTTTTTAACCTCTTCTCTCGCTGAAAGTAACACAGCCTCTAATGTGAACTATTAGCAGGAATAGAACAAAAATAATAGCCATTATGAATTTTACCTTGTCTGTCGATAGCTTTTCTTAGTTTATCAATTTCACTGTAACCTGTGATGTCGTTGAGAGTTCTCCCAGCCATGAATAATGCAGTTTGTAATTCATCCAATTTTTTTGAAAATGATCTTGCAATTTGCGACCGCCGCGCTTCTAATTTTGACGGCAAATTTTGTAGTTTATCGGTTTCTTTTGATCCATATGTTCGAGCCTCTTTTTGCAGTGAGTTTGCCTGTGCCTCAGAGTCTATGCTTTTTGTAGTAGTTGTAGCATCTGAGTATAAAATATCTTGTGCGTCTTCTAGTATTTTATCGGTTTGTGCCCTTAAATCTGACGCAGGTATTCCTTGCTCATTCCGCGCTTCTTTGTCTCCATGACTTGCTGACGTAAAGAAAGTATGTTTTCTCAATCGATCTGGTATCAAAAGATTCGTTTTACCATTAAACCTAACAGACTCTATGCCGTATAATTTCAATTGAGTGCAAGAATCCTTCCGCAGCGTTGTGATTGTTCGAAAATTGAAGCTCTTATTACATTTTAACAAACTTGAGAGTGCCCGTCTTTCCAGCAATGATCTTGGAACCGTACTCATTTGTACGATTCTGAATTAAGCATACAAAATTATTACTGCTCTTGAACAATGAGTTGAATTGAGCTGTTTGCGCTTCAACGATTACGACTTCTCAGATCAGCTCTTCAATGTCATATTTATCTTGTTCCTGATACGTGCCGGGACGCGCAGAATCTATCCACGTGATTAGTATTATTTAAACTTAGCCCTCTCGCTTGTTCAGAATGCTGTCCTAACATCAACATGCAGTATCCGTATAACCAATCTACGATTTATAGATTTATGGTGGGCATAAAACGAATCCTTGAAAGGTTCTACGTGAACGGGTGTCAGTTCAGTTTATCAGATAAATTTCAGAAAGCTGTGGTCTTTGCGCAGTGAACGAAAAAAGGTCAAAGACAAAGAAAAAAGATTTTGATAGAGTGAACATTAATCTATAAACCCAAGACACCATAAAACAGAAATTTAAACCCACCAAAACAATGCATAGATGCAAATAAAAAATACATATAGAAAATTAGTTGTATCAACCAAACACGTATCAGGATATATGCTAAATCAATAAGATGCGCATCAATCAACCATAAAAAAATCTCGAGTATCGTAAAAGGGTCATCAATTTAGAACGTCGAAGTGCGATCAGCAAAACTCAGAATGCAAACTCAGATGTACAACTACTACTCCGACTTTTCACCTTCCGTACTTGAACCAACTGCAGTAGTCTCTGAATTATTAGGTTGTTCATCCGCGCTACCACTCGCACGCATTGCGGATGGTTTATCTGCCGTATATTTGCGCCTGTTAAACGACTCGACAGAGTTGTTATTTGACAAAGCGGTCGACTGTCGTGTAGTATGTCGAGTAAAAACTCGAGTAAGAACCGGATCGAGAGCAAGCGAGTGCCCTTCTGCAACCGGCAGAAGTGGCTGCGGACTTTTTCCAGCACTGAAATTATCGTCATCTTCTTCAGCTGCTTTTAGAAAGATGTAGATATACCAATACGCTCCGGCCACGAAGACAAAGCCGCCCACAATATTTCCCAGTGTTGATAGAATAAGTGATTTCCATATAAACAAACCTACAGATACTGGAGCGCCATTGATCATGGCTATCGGAACCAAAAACATGTTTGCAACGGAATTCTCAAAACCGACAGTTACGAAAACAAAGATTGGAATCCACAACGCAATACATTTTGCAACGGTTGTGCGCGATAGCAGAGCCGTGAATGTGCCAATGCAAATAAGCCAATTCGCACCAATTGCACGCACAAACACAGTAACGCCAGTCGGTATTATAACTTTCTCCTCAGCTGATAGTATCGTACCCTGCCTATATGGCTCTTCAGACAAAATGTGGCCAAAATGCGCAATGACGAGATAAAACAAAGATCCCGCTAAATTTGCCATAAAAGAGACGATCTAGAATGACAGTCAATTTCCGTCGAGCTTAACCTTTTGATGAACTTACAAAACAGTAGAGCGCTCTGATAAAAGATATTTTACGCTGGAAAAGCGCAACTGAGAGAAATAATACGTTTCCGGTAGATAATTCACCTCCTGTCAAGGTTGACATGACTGCGCCGACCGGGAAGACAAGGCCTGCTAAAATATTGACAACTGCGGGATTCTTAGCAAGCATATCGTTGCATCCTCCTTTTACTAAGAGCGTAATCATTCCTCCTACTGAGGTTAACGCTCCGCCCAAAAAGTTCCGAGAAATCATTAGATCCAATCGTTGATACGCTTTGGCTATACCAGTGTTCAGCAGCATTGTAGCTGCCTCTTCAGGGCCATAATGAGTTGGTTGCAAAGACATATTCTAGTTTGCTTGTATAATGTTCAGTTGATGAACTATTTCAAAAGTATTTGCTGTTAGTCAGCTGAAGAGCGGATGTAGCCAATGTGGTAACTGTGTTTAAATGCTGCGAGTTCTGCACGATGTACTGTAGTGTATAATCTTAAATGATTTCATTGAAGGCTGAACTTGATAAACATAAACTAGTTCTGAATATTTAACGCGTGTGCTTGGAAAGAGAGTAGATGGCAATGTTGAATGCAATGTCTCCCCTCACCCGATAACGAGTAACTAGTGTGCGACCAACAAATTCTCCGATAGTAGATCAGAAGTGGCTTGTTGCCAGAAAACCTCCCAAAACTGTTCGAATCGGACCCTATTGATGCTCCACTCCGCAGTACTTTTTCTCAAGCAATATGACACTTGATTATTGGCTAGAAAGGGACCTTAATTGCGTCGCGGTCTGCGAGCTTCGAAGGTGCGCTTAGTTAAACATCCGGGACTAAAAGAGCTAGATAACCCGGAAAGCTTAAAATAAGGTTTGCTTTCTCTTGGGGAGATAGTTACCCTTTGAAGAAGGTCTGAGTGCACGAAACTATAAGGTTCAAGTCTGCTGTGGTTCCCAAAAAAATAGCACAATATTGAAACTTTAACCTTGAATCACACAAGGTTCATTAAAGTCCGAACGAGAACCCGTACATACTACTTCGTCCACAGAACACTTTTTTAAATGCTTCGTTGTAAGCCAATTTCCCCGAACTCTGACTGTTCACTCAACAATGTAGGGGCTCACAATTCGGAAAAAAAATATGATAGAATTATTGAGCTGGCGTGCAACGAATGTCCGATGTCTGTCAGTTCAAGATGAAACGCATCTGCGGATAAATAAACTGAGATGCTCGGATAACGCGGCTGAACATGCGGCATTACATTTCGAACAGCGAACCTGGAGATGAATTTATTTGGTAGAGGCCGGTCTCATAATGAGGTGTTAAGAAGTAGATGGAAACCAATGTGTAAAAGTCAACCCATGCAAATCTAATTGGCGGAGCGTGCGCTACTTTGCTTTGATCGCGATTGTAGTGCCCTTGAATGTGAATTCTTGCGCGGAATATAGAAAAAGTTTAGTGAAATGCAGAATATTGCAAGATCATATCTTCAGGAAATGTAAGGTGTATAATTTTTGACAGTATACTGGCTACCAGATTTATATTTGCTCAGTATGTAAAATGTTTTTGGTCGCAACCACGTTTTACGGCCACGTACAATCGAATATAGTATCGCTGCTTGATGGGTGTTCGAGTAGTGCTATGTTTCATGACTGTGTTTTTATGCATAGCTTCCCAACGCATCTCATGGTTTTAGAACTAAGCTTTCAGTCTCCCGTTGCGGCCTTACACGATCATCATCTGAGGTCGTATTTGATCGGCTGGTTCTTTGGCCAATATCTCTAACGCGAGTAACTGTGCATAATAGAAAGCCAAAATAGCGGTAGCTCGAAGGAACATGCTTAGCGGGACCATGAGAGTCTTTAACTATTTCAGTCAAGTCATCGAGATCGCGCGCTTAATTAATTTTGCATCCCCTCCAGATCGTAATCAGTTGGATACTTAAAATCAGGGGAAATCGCGTAAACACTTTTGTGCGGCTTGTTAATTTCACATGAACAGTTGGGTATTTCCGTTTCTTGCTCTCATTTCTAATTGAACTTCGTTCTCATTCATCACTTTATACTGTTAATGTACATATAAGCCATGGTTTATTAGGTATGGATATTTCAGATTTATATTCGCGCTTTAGCAATCACGAAGCCTTTGACGAAAAAAATAAGTATGTGCCTAGTTAGTGTTCTATGTGTCCAATTGCTTATATTGAAGGCTTCAAATCTTACGACTCTTGGAAACCAAACCGCCGTCCTCTTTCTTAAACTTGGATCATTTTGCGACGTTATCAAATGTGGATGAAGAAGCTCTACCAACTATCGCATCGAAAACAAATTTCATAGAAACATTATATAAGTTTTTGAAAACGGAAAACATCACTGAACTGGATTCAAACGCATGGCTTGATTATTCGAAAAAATTGGCCAAGACAATATGCCAGCTTTTACGTCCAATTCCAGGAGGATGGATTATGGAAAACGACGCTTATGGTATGCGGGTATACGGAAACCAATTCGTGCATTGCTAATCTGGATCATTAGTTGAGACCAAAACGCGCTGGAATCAACAAGAAGCTTTTAAGGCGAATTCAGCTAATTTCCTCCGAGCTCTCAAAGCTGTTTTAGAATTTACATCAGAATTGGAAGCAGAGGAAAGGCAAATGTTAGTCGAGACTGTTGCTACATACGGAGTTGAAGATGATCCATGGTGCACTGCGCAAGCTAAGCTGATTGCTGATGACATTCTAGATATATTCTTAGCAAAGCACTACATCTCTTCATCAGTAGGCAAAGCTATCTTAAATGACACGATCAGACCCTTATTCGATAATTCAAGGAAGAAGAATGTCACGGCCGCAGGTACTCTATCAACTTCAAGAGACCATGAATTAGAGTCTTCATTCGACATAGATGAGTCGTTATCATGGGCTGCCATCAGACCTGAATCTGCAACATTGATTCATTTTATTTTGAACTACGTTGAAGTAAGGGCACAACGTACGACATTTTTAGAAATAGCTAATGACTGTTACTAGGACGAACAGTTCACTGTCAATAACTGGGGTTTAATAATTCCTCCAACACTCTCCATTTTGGACGATGCAAGAGTTTTTAACAAAATCAGAGCTTGTCAAATTCTCCATCTTGTACTTCTTAAAACGCCTCCGCAATTTATACTGATTCGGGGACTTACTAATTTATTTTGGGACTCTCTGATGGCTTGTTTATCATACTTACCTCTAGGAACATCCGTTATATCATTACCAGAATCAATCAAACTTTTAAATGAGGCATATGACACTTTAATACTGCTAGCATCAATTAAAGCCCAAGACACTGGCAGCAAAACTGCTATCAACTTCAAGGAGAACAATGACGCAAAAAAGATGTTAAAGGAACACAAGCAGAAATACTCAAAATATTTAGGTCAGTTGCTTATAAATGGAGTTTATCATGGTATATCTTTGTGCGGAGAACAAGTCAAGATATCAGAAATTCTTATCAAAAAAATGGGGGACATAGCTTCTGAAATGGGCGTATATTTTGTTGCGCATTTACAACACAGTATCAAAATTTTGGTTAACACGCTATCCGATCCTTTTGTCATATTATACCCACCACTGGTATTCGCTACCTTGAGTACGTGTCAGATCGTGATCAATGTCACAGCCCCTCGAATCGCTATTTACAGGTTTCAGTTGCTGAAAGGACTACTAATGAGTTGGAAAAGAGCTTGCGAAGCAGAATCTGAGGGGTCTAACGATACTATAGCTGAACTGAAAAGAGAAATGAAAAAGACAGCTGCACTGCTTGAAACCACATCAAAAGCGTTAGATGAAAAAGTGCAGGAAAAGTGGATTGAGACAGTGCAAGCAATTGAAAAAATTGGCATACAATACAGGGGCCTTTTATAAATGTACCAAACAGTGATACGTCAGAAATGTAGAAACGGTAAGTATACTTTAAATAATATTACACCTTAGTAAAACGTTACACAATAAACAATGGCGCCTTTAAAATGAATAATCCATCTCCATAGCCTGCTCGACTCCTAATCCTGCATATAGCAAATCCTAAATCAGCGTAATCCACCCAAAACACTTAAAACTAAAAAAACACTCCAATTCACAAAAACCCATCGAAACCGGCCAAAACTAACCTATGCAAGATTCTTCAAATCAAAAGACGGAACAGAACCTTTATCCTGTCGCAACGCATTGTCTGCCCAACCCCATACGCGAACTAAACCACGAATTTTGGCCTCTCTCATGACTCCTTGAGCTTCTAATATTGCTTCATTAACTTTGTTCGCAACCTGACGACGAAGACCAGGATCCATAAGCTCTGCAAGCTGAGGAACAAGATTTTCTGTGCTGAAGCATAAGAGCGCCATGGTCTGTTCAAGATCAGTCAAAAAATCAGGATTCAACTGTGCTCTTGAAGCCAAATGAGAGGTAGCAAAGTTTAAAGCCGGAATGATATCGCCATTTGGCGAAGAAGCAGACTCGCGAATAAGCTCAATCAACTGCAATCTTAATAGAGCAAAATGCAGTTCTGGATTGGTATCTAAAAGCTGTTGACATTGTTAGATAAGTGGACTTTAAAAATAGTAATTTAAGTCGCGACTTTAGCCAGAGAGGAGGTGAAAGCTCATTTTGAAGACTGAAGGTTTCTTTTTTTCATCACAGATGACTATGTGTGGTGCATGAACAAATTAATCACAGCAGATACCGTCACAATCTAGCCAAAGTCAAAGTGTTCTTAATCTAGGAAGATTTATAACATACCTCAGGGTTCAAATCATTGATTCTCTCGATAGCTTCTGGAATACGACCGGTGTGAATAGCAGCACGTATCTTTATCCGGTCATCAATCGAATCCAAAGCCACAGAAGAGGATATGTTTGCTTCTTGAGCAAATTTTGTAGCTGCTGACTGATATCCTTCGATGATCAGATAGTTCATGACCAAAGCGTTCAAGCTCCTACCAAGACAACAATTAGCAAATACGTCCAGAAAATATTCAAGCTACTGAATCATTTCAATCCAATCAGAAATCAAGTAGATTTACTGTTTTCTCCACGAAATTGTCAGAGAGATTCCCAACTTGTAGTTAAAATCATCATGGTAAATTGAAGTAAGACAGATGCTCAAGTAGTAACAAACGGAAATGAACAGAACATACGATTTCGAGACGTGAACTTCAGCCATCATCCGCTCCCATTGCTCGTCAGTGTACTCGTAGCGAGAGGTGTTTCCATCCTGGGATAGTGGATTCTGTGACTGAGATGCTGCACTAGACTACTACAGTCAGAGATCCATCGAGACAAGTAATCGTCACACAAGATCAAAGAGCGCGTACCATTTATGCGCAGTGCCGTACTCGAGAAGAGACCAGACACTATGAAAACAACCAGTTATACTGAGATTTGTTTTCTACTTAGATCGAGGAGTCCCGTGAAGGATCCTGAGGAGACGAGAAAATTTTCTTTCGAGGGCTGGTTTTATAGGCGGGTTCGAGAGCTTGCTCGGGGCAGTGAGAGCTTCAGCCAATTTGTACAACCCTAATGCTCAGTTCTCCAGTGCACGCTATGTTAGGGCTGTAAGTGCAAAACGTATTCGGGCATACGCAATTAGAGCTGACATTCTAATGATGGGGTTGTACTAATTCTAAAGTAACGTTCAACATTGAAACTCTAATTTACAATCTTACGAGATGGCGCTTACCGCAATCGAACGGCAATTGAATCAAGACTGAGGAGGTTTGCGAGTCAGCTTGTGTCCGTGGAGAATCCTTATTGACCATGGATTCTGTTGATCCTGCCTTGGTTTTTTCGACAATGTCTGGTCATGAGGGTGGTACCGGGTCTACCACGACTGCATCATACAGTACAAGTACAGCGTCTGCTTCCTTCCAGAAACCGCCAGCTTCACCATTACCATTCCTCAATTTTGCCAGTAGTAAGCCACAAACAGTGGAGAATCCTGCGATGAAAATGGCAAAAGAGGAAGCTTATTCGGGAATTTCCAGCGTAGCGGCGTCGTCCACTGAAGACGGTGGTACTGTCAAATCTGAATTTAGAAAAAGCGATGACAATGACGACGATAACGACGA
>JAJLWK010000182.1:0-23338 GCA_030570675.1 Myxozyma neglecta | reverse complement strand
ATAAAAATAAAAATAAAAATAAAAATAAAAATAAAAATAAAAATAAAAATAAAAATAAAAATAAAAATAAATAAAAGTAATCTACGATTAAAGCACATACCACAACAGGTGAAGAAGTTTCATAGAGATTGACCGAATTGAAATTAACAACCCTATTTTATCTGCATTACTGCTTTGGGTAATATGGATTTATTAAAGAGTTGCTCGTTTTTGAGGACTTTAATAGAAATTTTATTCAATAACATTATGAATTTCATATTCTTTTACGTGAACACATTTGGAAAAAAAAATATTCCATGAAATGTATCCTCATTAAAAGAAAAATAATGTACTGAGCTACACGCAATCCAAAAAGAAAAAACAAAAAAAAAAACTGTTTCAAAGTATAGTATTCATCAAACCATCTGCTTTAGTCATAAAACGATACAACAAGTCATGCAAAAAACATCTATAAGTACTTATAGAAATAAGATTATCTCAAAAGTAATCTACAATCAAAGTACATACCAAATTGAGAAACAGCACACGAAGATAGAAGTAACTCAAAACGCATAATCAGTACATAAATAAAAAATTAAATCCATTCAATTGAAAAAATTAAATGCAATAAGCAAACCAAATGCTCAAATGTATACTGAAACCTCAATACATTCTTCTACATAACAACCTCGATGACTAGTAATATCAATCAAAGGAATCTACACCATAAAGTAAAAACAATTCATGCAAGAAAATATCTTAGTAAAAGGATTATTACAAGTAGTCGATTTCTCAATGTACATGACGAATAAAAAATACATAAAGTATCGAAAGAATTTAAAATGCATAGTATAAAAACAAAAAAAAAATCAGATTCATTTTACTTACAAAACCCAAATGCACACGATATATAACCAAACCTAATGCCCAAATCTAGACTGAAACCTCAATAAATTTCTCTACTTAACAACTCCAACGACTTGTTAAGTTAATCAAATTAATCTACATTTGCCGTAAAGTAAAAACAACAATTCATGCAGGAGAAACTCTCTAAAATAATTGTAGTAGAAGAACTATCTCAAAGCAGTCAATGTCTCGATGTTCATGATATACTCAATACAAACCTAATGCCCAAATTTATACTGAAACCTCAATAAATCCTTTTGCGTAATAAGGCCGACAACTTTACCCAATTGCTCAACAATCACAAGTCTAGGACCAACTCTGACGAATATTTCTGCGATTGTTTCAAGAGGAAGTTTAGAGTTGACTGTTATAGGCGTTGTATTTATGAATTGGGCAAAGTCAATGTGAGTATTTTGTCCACCTGATGTAGATGAATCTGGAGCGGGGGTGGTCGCGGGAAGAGGGGATAAAGTGTATGGAGGTGGTGCTTGAGTTGATAAATCGCCAAGTTCCAGACCATTTTCGTCGATATCGGGGGCTTCAAAGATTGTTGTTGATGTAGTGGGAGGTTGATGATGAAGATTTGAGCGAATGGGATCTTGATCAGGAGTGGTAAAGAAACAAATAGCGGATTGTTCATTGAAATTTTCTGATTTTTGAGCAGTTTCGATTGCGTAGAATAATTCAGAACGACCGATATAGCCAGTTAACATCATGGATTGTAAATCCTCGACGATAGGAAAGCCGTTATATGAGGTTTGTTTTAATAATTGTTGTAATTCAGACAATGGCATTCCGTAAGCGTAAAGAACAGTTAAATCCTGCGTCATTGCAGTAGAAACAGGCACGCCAAATTCATGTTCTTCTTTGTTGTCAATAAAGGGCATGCCATTGAATACAATAGCTTGGTCGGCAATACCACCTTTTCCGAATTCAGAGTTGATGATTTTAGTTACACCGACGACAATCATGGTGGGTAGGATGAAGGTTAAAGCGCCGGTAAGTTCAAACATGATGACGACGACGGTGACGGTAATGTTCATGATTCCGGATAGGGCGGCGGCAGCACCGAGGAAGGCGTAGGTTCCGGGGGTGATGCATTGCTGGTCAGAGTTGCATGCGGCAAAGAAGAATGAGGAAGGGTAGGTTGCGTATAAAGATTCGACGGCGATACCGACCATACGGCCGAAATAGGCGCCGACAGCCATTGAAGGGACAAAGATACCAGCGGGGACTTTTAGGCCGTAGGAAACGATGACTAGAAGAGAACGAATGACGACGGCGTATAAAAGAGCAAGGGCGGTTGTAGTTCGATTGTCGGGATTACAAAGGCCATGATAATCTTCATCCGAGTTGCATTCTTTGAAAAGGATACGCATGCTTTCAGTCATGTCGATTTTGAGGAAGGGGTTGAAGTAGGATAGAATGGCGGTAACAAGGGCAAGGAAGGCGGTTTCTTGAAGGATGTGGTTTGATAAATACTTTTTTCGGTAGGATTGAGCGATGAAGAAGAATTTTGTGATAAATAAGCCGTAAAGACCGCCAAAGAGGCCGATGAGAAGGTAGAATACGATTTCAAAGAAATGCCATTGACGGTCATAACTTACTTGAAACATGACAAGTTGACCGGTTCGGAAGGGGTTCCATGCCTAGTGAATAATAAGAAAAGAGGTACACGGGGTTGGTTTCAAAAAGAACGACATACAGCCAAAGTAGCAATGCCGACCATTGCACAGTAGTAGGATTTCCAGATTGTGCGTAGGGTATATTTAGAAGAGATTTCTTCGAGGGAGAACAAGACACCACCGATGGGACTGGCAAAGGCGACGGCGACACCGGTAGCGGCACAGGCGGTTTGGATTTCACGCATTTTGGTAGCGTTGAGTCGATAGCGTTTGAATAGACGAGCGATGGAGTCGCCGGCAGCGACGGCGTAGTGCACACTGGGGCCCTCTTTGCCTACGCTGAGGCCCGATGCAATTGATAAGGGAAGTCCGAGGGCTTTGATGAGAAAAGTCCAGGGAGAGAGAAAGCCGCTGAGGAGGAAGCCCGAGACTATGCATTTGATTTCAGAGATGCCAGAGCCGGCCGCGGTGGGAGCGTAGGCTTTGACGATGTAGGCAGCGGAGGTAGCGAAGAGGACCGAGAAGAGGATGAAGAGGAGATAGCCGATTGCGGTCCAGGAGGACCAGGGATGCCATTCGGGACAGGGCGAGTCGGAGCCCCAGCAGCAGAACTCTTGGTTGAGGTAGATGGCGGAGGAGCAGTAGCCCTGCTTGAAGCCGGAGAGCCACTCGGTCGCGATGTTGAGGACGGCGGCGCAGGAGCCGATGAGGAGGCCGATTGCGGTGAGAACGAGCCATCCATGGACCGACTCGAGCAGCTTGCGGAAGCGGGCTGCGACGGTGGAGAGCGCCGAGGAGCCGTAGACGCGGAGGGACCGCGCTTTGCGCCGACGGGAGCGCAGTTGCTCGCGGGCGGCGTCCTGGACCCAGTCTGGCGGAGACTGTTAGTAGCGCACGCTGCAGCAAACAGAGGAAGAACACACCGAGGGTCGAGAAGTCGTCGAACCGCTTTGTCTGCGGAAGATCGTCGGGAAGGGCCATTGTTGCAGACCCCGGCGCCAGTTCGCGATAATATTTGTTGGCTGGAGGTGAGTATCGGGTTAGGTGTATTGTTGTGCAGCAGGCGCAGGTGTGGTTGTGGCACAAGTGCCAAAACACGAGACTGCCCCGCGATGTGATTGCGATGCAGACTAACAGCATACATACGCACAATCAACAGAGACAAACGATGTCCGAGTCGAGCGCACTGTTTTTGCCGCCGTTTTCGTTTCGGACGGTGCCGTTCGAGACACAGAGCACAGCAGCGGCAGCAGCAGGGCGAGAAGAGCGAGAAAGAGAAGGAGCAGCGCCGGAGGACATCGACGTCGATGTCGACGACGACGACGCAGAACACAGCCACGAAGACGACTCTTTGTCGAGTCTGCGGACGACGACGACGGCGGCGACGAGCGCGGCGACGACGAACTTCAGCGCGCTGCGTCGGACGAGCGTCTCCGGCGAGTCGCTGTCGCCGGCAAAGAGCATCAACACACTCAGCAGCAGCAGCAGCAGCAGCAGCAGCAACAACAACAGCAACAACTCGAGCTGGCGACCGCGGACAGTGCCAAAGACGCCGGAGCAGCTCGCGCGCCTGAACAAGATCCTCACACAGAACTTCCTCTTCCGCGACCTGGACCCGGACGCGCTGCGGATCATCCTGAACGTGCTCGAGGAGCGGCCGACGCCGGCCAACGTCGCCGTGATCGAGCAGGGCGCCGACGGACGCACGTTCTACCTCGTCGAGTCCGGCCGCGTCGAGTACGTTGTCGACGGGAAACCGGTCTCGTCGTCCGGCGCGGGCTCCTCGTTCGGCGAGCTCGCGCTGATGTACAACGCCCCGCGCGCCGCGACGGTGCTCACGACCGAGCCGTGCGTTCTGTGGGCGCTCGACGGGACGACCTTCCGGCGCATCCTGATGGAGCGCACCGCCGCCAAACGCGCGACCTACGAGGCCTTCCTGCGCTCCGTCCCGCTGCTCGCGCCGCTCACCGACTGGGAGCGCGCGAAGATCGCCGACGCGCTCAGCCCGCAGCTCTTCGCGCCCGGCGACACCGTCGTGCGCGAGGGCGACCCCGGCGAGCGCTTCTTCCTCATCGAGGCCGGCGTCGCAGAGGTCTTCATCGCCGCCCAGGGCAAAGTCAACGAGCTCTCCACCGGCGACTACTTTGGCGAGCTCGCTTTGCTCAACGACGCCCCGCGCGCGGCCTCCGTCGTCGCAAAGACCGCTCTTTCCACCGTCTCGCTCGACAAGTCCGGCTTCCAGCGGCTTGTCGGCAGCAAAGTCACTCTCGCTCCTTATTCCTCTTCGTAGTAATGCATTCTTCTGTACCTAAGTACTTGTAGTGTCCTACTGACAAGTATAGTAGTATTCTACTATACTGTCAGTATCAGTATCTCGTAATTACATACTATTCTACTATCTATCAGTATCAGTATCGTAATTACATACTATTCTACTATCTATCAGTATCAGTATCGTAATTACATACTATTCTACTATCTATCAGTATCAGTATCGTAATTACATACTATTCTACTATCTATCAGTATCAGTATCGTAATTACATACTATTCTACTATCTATCCGTATCAGTATCGTAATTATGTAGTATTTATACTATCGCCCCCTCGACATAATGCTTCCCACTCCACCTCCCGTATCCATCCTCCCCTGCTTCCGCCCCAAATACTCCATCGCCCCTCTACCCAGCTTCATCTCCGCCGGAACATCCCGCGGTATCCTCGCCCCCTGCTGCACAAGCAACTCCGCCATCGCAAACCTCTCCGCATCGCCTCCCGCATACACCAGCGCTGACAGCACAACCGGATACCCCGCCGTGCTCAACGACACTGACGACGACGACGACGATGACGATGACGATGACGACGACGACGACGACGATTCCGTCGACGCATTCACATCCGCTCCACTCGCTATCGCACGCAGCGCCTCCAGCACGTCCTGCCTCCGCACCGCTGCCCGCAGCGCAGCATTCGCCTGCCGAACCGGCACAACAAACACCTTCTCCACATACTTTTTCGTAATAAACCCCATCCGTGCCTGCCGTGCCTGACCTCCACTGCCCCCCGACGCTGCAGCCGGCTGCTGCCCAATCACCCTCCTCATCTCCTCCTTCGCCATCGCCGCCGCCTCCGCCATCCCCTCCCACACCATATTCGCTTTCCTATTCCCAACCGCCATCAGCAAGTCAATCAAATCACTCGTAAACGACGTCGTGTCCAGCGTCAAACTCCGTATCTTGCTTATATGCGTCCCCAGCGACCGATGCAGCCCGCCACACTCAATGCACAATATCACAAGCAGATTAATAGACACCCACTCCGCCTTCGACCCACTCCCGCAATCCGCACACACCGCGTTCTCCGCATCCGCCTCCCGCAGCCTCTGAATCAAACTGCCCTGTCTATCCGCAACCACCGGCGACGACTGACTCTCCATATTAATAGCCAACCCCAACTCCCCGTCATGCCCTCCCTCATCGTGAATCAACATCTTCACCGACGGCCCTATCTCTTTCTTCACCGGCGTCTTTATCTCACTCTGACTGCTCGCACTCGTCACAGGCTTTATATCTGTCAACCCCTGTTTCCCTGTCTCGGCTCCCTCAATCGTACTCGATATCGCATTTCCAATCGCACTGATCCACGAATACATATCCTCTTCCGACGTAGCCTGATACACTCGTCTATAATTCAGCGTGATAACCTCAAAGCAGAACCGTCGCTCCGTCCCTCGTGCTTCTCGCACCGACGCCATTCGTAGATTAACCGGATCACTATGCAACTCCAACGACTGTTTCCAATTCGTATACTCGCATAGCTGCCCCCCCGCCAACACAACCCAAAACTTATGCCATCCTGGTTTATTCAAATTCCTTGCATCCGCATGTCCTCCCGGCCGTGACATTGCCCATAACAGTCCCTCCTTTCGATGATCTTGCTTCCCAGACTCATCAACCACTTCTTCCACATTACTCGCATTATTCTTAATCGGACTCGAATTATCTCTCGAAACTGCCGTAGATCCAACTTTCGTATCAACACTCGTCCCATGCGCACTCGACAACCCCTGTCCCGGTTCCGGCATCGACGACCGTTCAAGCGCTCGTCTTCTCTCCTCTTTCTCTGCCCGTCGTAATATCCACTCCTCTCTATTCTCTCTCATTACATTCAACATCCCTTCTATCTGTGGCTTTGAGCTCTGTATCTTTCGAAACGTCTCTTCAAATACTTTCATCAACGTCTGCGCAAATTCACTAAACTGATATGACGTTTCAAACTCTTTCCTTCCTCCATGTAAATCTTGAATATACGAAAAATAATCAAACCGCTTCAATTCAAAATTCTTTCGCTTATCCTGATACTTTGTATCACTTTCCAACTTCTTCTTCCCCTTTGCTTCTTGCTTCATTGATAAATACCGACTAAGCCACGCATAATACTCCTTTGAATCATCGTCAAACTCCCGTTTCTTTGCATCTGCTGCTTTAATCTCAACATCATACAACCTCCTCAAAGGTTCAATCACATGTGCGTTCAAATCTTTACTACTCTGTTTCTCAAACCGAATCATATCTTTCCCCACCAAACTGAAAAAATTATCAACAACCGGTCGCAACGATGCCATTTCCTTCGACGCCTCGCGCAGACTTTCTAAAAATCCAACATACGAAACACACATCTGCTCCTGCGCTTCTTGCATCTGTATCGATCTTTTCAACGTTTTCTTTACTGTGCTTTTCAACGTTGACGTTCTCTTCTCTAACGAAGCCACTGTCGCTCGAAATAATGGACCGTCTTCTGTATACGGTGCATTCTCCGAAGGCATCGATGAAGGTGCCGCGGCTGCTATTGACGACGTACTTGATTTAGACGTCACCTTGGCAAGTGGAACTAAATATGTCTCGGGCGTTTCCACTGCTTCTATCGATGGTCTTAAAATCGGCGAACTTCTGTCGAGAGTTGAATCTTTAGAGATTTTACTGGGTGTTCCTAGTCCTGGCAGGTTTGGTCGTCGTGGTAATTGGGGGACTGTCCATATTGATCTCGTAGATTCTTGAACCCAAAACGAAAACTGCGCAAGTTTCTTAAGTTCATGATCTCGTTTACTGTATTCAGCAAACTAATATCGTCAGCCAATGCTCTTAAATCAACACTTTTCTAGCATACTCCACATGTATTTCGCCATCCACGAAAAGTCTCATTAATATCAGATGGCGGAGACCAGTTCCACGTCCATTCAACTTCAATTTCTTTACCCTTTGACTCGTAATCACCGATAAACACGACATTCTCTCTTTTTTGAATCTATCAGAATTAGCCACACTGTTCATATGTATATAGAGTAAAAATAATACATTTGGATCACTGTGAAGCTCCTTAATAAGAACAGAATCGAGCTGTTTGCCATCTGTCGCACTCATAAATGTCAAGCCGCTCATCGCAAAGTCCTCATGCTGTCCTCGATTCAAAATCAGTTTAAACTTGATAAACAGCCCACCGTTATTCGTCAATTTCAGCAACACAGGTATCAAACTCTCCGGATCTATATCCTGAACAAACTCAATCATCGGCGAGTTCTCTTCTCGAATTGGAATCAACCCGCGGAGATCCGGTGTCGGTGTAATGCGTAGGATCGGTCGATGCGACGCATCACTGATTGATATACTCGAAACATGAACTGCAACCATCAAAGACAGCTAACGTAAGCTAACTGACTATTTCTCATAAAAACAAACGTAGTAATGACATACACCGCGACTGATCAGTAAAGTGTATACTGCTAGCCTTGTCAGGCTTACTCGCTATAACCCCCATCTTGCGCACCCAAAATGCAACGAGCGCGCTGAGAATTGCCTTTTACTCTTTTATTTCCCTTTCAATAGCCTTGGTAGTTTATTCGCTGACTCGTCCGCTGCTCTTGATTGTTCGCGCTCGCTCAAGCTGGGAGTTTTGATCAACGTCACGTTCTCAGCCACACCGGTCCGGAAGTACAAGCAACACGCAATTCCTTGATTCTCGTTTCGTTGCGAGAATATAACAACTATTGTCACCGATATTTTTTCTTTTTCAAGTAAGGAAGTAAGCAGCGGTCCCGCAGCTTCAGCGAAACCTTGGCTTTAGATACGGGTTATTTGCGCGCCTAGCTGCTGGTGCTGATGTCACTCGGCTCCGCAATAAGCTTACATTTAGATACCCAAGTTGCAAACGAGAACACATAGATTATTGCATCCTATTTTTCATCTACAGCTGAAAAAACGAAATAAAAACGAATATAAACAGTGTTTTCTCCTGTCGTTGGGTACAAAGAGTCATTATTTCGTCACAAAAGAACACCCATCAATAATTAGTAAATTAATCATGTAAAAACGAAATAAAAACGAATATAAACAGTGTTTTCTCCTGCCGTTGGGTACAAAGAGTCGTTATCTCGTCACAAAAGAACACCCATCAATAATTACTAAATTAATCATGTTCAAAGTTTAAAAATTCGTTAATCTTTCCCTTTTGAAACCTTTTGAGACTGTCATCTTCATGTGAAACTGCAGGCTTCTTGGCTTGGATTACCAATTTGCTTGTAGAAACTTGTCGTCATCAACTTAATCTTCAGCCAGCACCGCAAGTTGAACTACAAGAATGAACAGAATAGTTTAAAAACAACGTTTAGAGACAAAAACATCATTACCAGTTATTTACTAGCATCAAAACCTGACACGTAAGTCTAGAGCGGCTCAGTCATGAAGTTGCACAATTTCTTAAACTTTTGGAACCAGCCTCATGATATTAGAAATGCAAACATGGGCAAGATAACACAAAATACAATAAACAGGAAAGATACATAACAAAAATGGCAAAGATATAAAATTTTCGAGTACATAATTTATGGTAGTCAACCAATAAATCATTGTAAGCAATTAATAGATAGCAGGTATTTTTAGACTTCAATAAGACTCATTGATATCAACCATAGCAATTAAATTCGATATGATATTGTATAGAATATTCAAAACAAGCAGCAAGCGCAGAAGTAAATTCAGAGATATTCTCGGTATAATCGTATTGTAGTATTATGAGACAGACAGATCATCCTTCTTTGTTTCTGTGTAAGAACCTTTACGTTTCGAATCTACCAGTTCCTTCTCAGACAAATTATGCCCTCGAATACTAGCATATGTATCTTCTAAAAAGTGTAGAACATTTGCTGACTTGGTTTCCTCCGGGATATCATGCGACTTGGGTGAGAATAGTGGATTCTCTAAATGCATTTTCTTCGATGTAGAGCTGTAATAATCGTCATTTTCTCTCATTCGTTTGCCCCTTCCTGCTGAACCACTAGACAGATTCGAGAATCGTCCACGTCCAGGGGTCGATCCCGTCGCTGGACCTGAATTCGGGGGTAGCGGAACATTGTCCAAGGGATCAGCAGGATTCCTACCAAGTTTTGGAGGATACTTTCGAGAAACTGCCTTTCTGTCGATTATCTGACGAGCAGGATCGCGCATTATATTTTCGTTGGAGGGGTATACTCGTTGCACACCTGATAGCAAGGCCTCTGTATCTAAATAAGTCGCACCTAATGGCGTCGATCGTTGCTGTGGGGGTCGTAGAGCTTGAAACGGAGTTAGCAAAATAGATTTAATCTTAAAATAGCACACATACGGAAAACAGGTAATGGAGAGTCATTGACAAAATCTTCATTCCGAATCTCCTTAGTACCTGATGGCACTTTATAAGTCAGCGGTTCCAAAGATTGTGGTCCATCTGATGAACTGCCAACTATAGCTGGAGCATGATGGTGCTTTCGGAAGCCAGTCTGTGGATGAGGGTGATGTGGCTGGTGATGATGGCTGGGAGCCGGATTTATATGTGAGGTTTGAGGCCGAGAATTAAATTCTCGGTTATCGTAGTGACTTGCGCGAATAGAGCGATATGAGGAGTGTGAGTCTTGGCTATGACTATATCTATCCGGCGAAATTGATCGTTGTCGGTCCCGTTGCCGATATCTAAAGATATCCATGTTAGAAGATGTCAACCTCAAAGTCAATTGCTTTCGTACGCTATATCGGGACCCTGAGAAGAAGTGAGAGGAGGGGGAGATGAAGGAACAATTAATGACGAGTTGTGATTGGATTTATATGCACGATTGGACCGATATTCTCGGCCGTACCCGGGACCGCCCGAAGCATTTGGCTGGCTTTCGTAATAGCCTTGTGTACGTGAGTTTGGTATTGGTGGACTTCGTTGTCGCTGATCGTGAGAAGACTGATAAAAACTGTCTCTTGAACGAGAATATGGATCAGGAGGTAGTGGACCTGTGTCGTAGGTAGAATACCCGGGTCTGCTTGATGGGATTGGCGCTGGAGGCATCGGAGGCAACGCGTATGAACGACTCGACGGATACTTTTCAGGGTCTTGGTATCGGGAAGGTGGTCGACTCCGATCATCATACCCTGATCGTCTTCTATCGTAATCACCGTAATCCATTGCTCGATCTGGTCCTACTGAGGGAGGAGGATACGCTCCTGAGTTGCCATAGGCTCGCTCTTTGAGCGGTACCCCATACCGCTGGTTTGTGTATCCGGAACCAGACCGTGATCCCGACGGACCCAATGACTGCCATTCTCCAGCTCGTCCACGTAGAGACCCATTTCCTGCGTAAGAGTTAGATGAAGACGGGGGAGGAGGAGGAGGAGGTGGTGGTGGTGGTGGTGGCGCCGACGGTGAGTGTGATCTGTGTGAATAATACGCGCTCATTGATTTCCTATATGCTCCAATGGTTTCAGAGCAGAAATGCAATCGAACCTATTATCCCCAATTTGTGGCAGAAATGAGCTAACTGCAGTCCAGCTCTCTTAGATATTGAATGCTTTGAAGCTGGGCTCAATCGCGGCTTCCACAAATTGTTTGTTTTGTGATGCGAACACATGAGAGGATAAACCCTAATGTACTCAAAGCGCGGCTCAACGCCAATATCAGCGCCTACTTTCACCAATGAATATTTACTATCCTATCACTGTATCATTTCCTGTTACGTGATATTCAAGTAGGGGATTCCTGTTTTTGATTGGTGTGGTTTTAAGGTTGGATTTGTGGTAAAGTCAAATCACAAGTACTAGGCTACGACTAGAGTCGAGCCCTGGCGATTGATTTATAATTTGATCTGGGGACAAACAACTCATTTAGCAACAGTCGAGTTTGACCGAATGAATCCATAACCGTTAAATATTTGAACGAGGAGCTTAACAGGCGAAAGTACACACCTTGAGACTTTTGTTGGCGTGTTCAGCAAGATTGTTACACCGTAACTGCTTCTGGAATGCTGGGACCTTCACGTAAGCTGATTTGCCTCGTGCCTGACAGTGTTCACGATCTGTGTCGATTAGCTAACAGTCGATTAGACGGAGGTGTCATCGATCTCGACCAATGCATTGAACGACTATACAAAAGAGAACTATTAGACGAATCATTAATCGAATCAATATGCACAAAGGCCAAAGAGCTTTTTATAAAAGAGAGCAACGTCATTCACATCAAAGCTCCTGTATCTGTTGTTGGTGATATTCATGGGTAAAAACCACGTTTTAACTCTAGTGGAATATTATAACTAAACGCAGTTAGACAATTTTTTGATCTTATTGAACTCTTCAGAGTAGGCGGGTTTCCGCCGGATACGAACTATCTCTTTTTGGGTACGATATTTCCAACTCTAACAGTTTTGAGTGTTTTTTTAATTATCACTTAGGGGATTATGTGGATCGAGGCTACTTCAGCATAGAAACCATATCACTTTTGACTTGTCTTAAATTACGCCATCCGAATCGCATTTATCTCGTTCGCGGTAATCATGAATCGCGGGGAATCTCTCACAATTATGGCTTTTATAGCGAATGCAAAACCAAATATGGTAACACTAATGTCTGGACATATTTCACAGATATGTTTGATTTTCTCACACTTTCTGTGGTCATAGATGACCAAATTTTCTGCATTCACGGGGGTAAGTCGCATTGTTTGATGTTTCCTTCTTTATTTACATGAATAAATAGGTCTTTCTCCAAACGTACACTCAATAGATCAAATCAAAGTTGTTGACAGATTCAAAGAAATTCCTCATGAGGGACCAATGGCAGATCTCGTCTGGTCTGATCCTGATCCTGACAAAGAAGATTTTGGGATTTCTACTCGGGGCGCAGGTTACACTTTTGGCTCAGAAATTGTCAGAAAGTTTTTACATGTAAATAATATGGTACATATTCTACGAGCACATCAGCTATGCGAGCAGGGATTCCAAGTCCTATTTGACGACCGGCTTTCTACAGTCTGGTCGGCACCTAATTACTGCTATCGATGTGGAAATCTTGCTTCGGTTTTGGAAGTAAGCGGCTCAGGAGAACGACTTTTTAATGTGTTTGATGCTGCTCCCGAAAATGAAGAATACCGAGAGCAACAAGAGTTGCAACACAATACAATGACAGAATATTTCCTTTGAACAGGAGAGGCTTTGCTATGCACATGAAGCACAGAACCCATGAGAGCATACCAAATTTCAATGATGCATGCGCAGTTCAATTCCATTTATGACATATGGCAAGTCAACATATGTCAAGTCCAGAATAAGTTGTATAAATAGTCATAGAATTTATAAATTAACAATCATGTATTCAGAATTTTTTACATATAGTATATGTATTATAGTGCATTTAAATGGAAATAGTGCCTATTATTATCCTTAAAAAGCAGTGAAATGCAGATTTCTGCTGGGAAATTGCTTAAGACGGGCCGCAAATATTTTGAAGTAGTGTGTTGATAGATCTGGAAAAACTGACTCACTACCAACCTGAGTAAACATAAGGTGTGTTGGTCTAATGAAGCAGCTCGGAGTGCCTCGGAGGCAGCATTAGTTGGTCATTAACATTACTCATGTTGAAGAGGTTGTAGTTGTATATTGAGTCTACTCTCCTACTGATTCCTCTATGAGAATACATCACCCTTTTCCTATGCTCTATGGGCCCCGCCTTGTCACACCTTGCCGGAGATGCCGACCCCAGTGCTCCAGTGGTCCGTAGATATACTCAGAGATAATTTAGGAGATTGACCCTACTATTACCCTTTTAGGTAACCTCACGTTTGGTCCCTTTTACGAGTAACCCTGTAGCTTACTCCTGTTACCCAGTCTACTCTCTTGATGTTATTACATCATGACACTCCCCCACCTAAGACAACTACACCTGTGTTGCAGTTGTTTATGACTGTGCTGTCTGTGTTGTCTGAATTCTGCTAGCATCCCAATTCCTCAGCACTTCTGCTGGTATATGCTTAGCTTCTACCCATTAGTTTCTGTTTCTGGTAGTCCTTGCCATTGACACAGAAACCTTCACTGCTCATTAATACTGGTAGGTTCTTCTGCTATAATTTTATTAAAGCCAAAAAACCGTGTAGTGTCATGAATAGCTTGCGCTTTCTTGGAATGAGTCATGTATTGTACGATATCACTGTCCAATTTTTCAATGTAGGGCTTGATGCATTCCATGTTGAGTTGATCATGGTGCCTTCTATCTTTGAGTTTCAATTGAATGGTGTTCGGCAGTAGAAGTGTCTTTATTTGGTAAAGGCCTTCAAATAGCTTCTCCAACACTCGCAGATTCAGTTTCTTTAATAAAACTCTGTCCTATCTGTAATGGTCAAAAAAAAAATAGACTAGCACGTATCATGTCTTGTGCCTTGTACCATATGCTTTGTAAGTCCTTGGTGTAATGCTCTTCTTCCCCTCTGATGGAGGTGCCATGGTATGTAATCCTCTTGGTACATAACCATACAAAGCTTCAAGTGGTGTCATGCTGATTGAAACATTTGGGGTTTGATTGTATGCAAACTCCAATACAGGTAAGTAAGCATCCCACATCATCTTTTGTTCTTGGTCTAACACATGTGCTAACAGTTTTTAACAATACCCACCACTCTTTCTGTCTGCCCATCTGTCTGTGGATGTGCCGCAGTGGACATGAGTGGAATGATATTGTATCTGTCTCTGCATTTCTATAAAAATGTGCTGTAAATACTTAGTCATGATCTGACACAATTGTGTCTGGCAGTCCATGTTTTGAAAAAACATAACTGATTAGTGTATTGAAATGATCATAAGCTGTTCAGCTACTATTCATGGGAATAAATATAGCATACTTAGTCTATTCACCACTACCAGAATTCGGTTCCTATCATTGTCTGTTGCTTTGTGAACCACTGCAAAATCCATACTTATAGATTTGAAAGGTTTGTCAGAAATCGGCATTGGTTGTAGATATCCTGCAGGTCTCTGATGCAGTACTTTGTTTTTCTGGCAGATGGCACATTGTTTAATGTACTTAACCATGCTGGCACACATATTATGCCAATAAAATTCTTCAGTAATCTGCTATGCATGGCATGAATACCTTTGGGTGTGCTGTTGTTGGTTCATCATGGTATGCCTTCAGTAGTTTCTTTTGTAATTCTGTGGTAGGATGCATAATCTCAATTTTGCAGGACTTCACAATTGCAAATTTATAAGACCATCCACTAATTTGTAGTTGATCAAATAGCACATTTGTGGGAGGATTTGAGGATTGTTCTCTCGCCTGTAACTGTAGCAAGGTTCAGTGCCACATTGGGCTTAGACCATATCTGTCCTTCACCACCTGAAGATCTAAGGGGGTACTGGAGCTGGATTTGGAGTGTCGCAATGTCAATGCATGACAGAGCATCTGCCACAACATTGGACGCGCCCTTCATGTGATGGAATACAGGGTGAAAGTCAGGTAATTTCTCAATCCACCTTCTTTGTCTGTCAATTAAGTCAGCTTGCATTGGTAAGAACAATATGTGATTGATCCATGATATAATATATCTAGCAACTTGTATTAAGTATTAAATATGTATAAACAAACTGAAAGAATAAACAAGGAACTCTTATAAACTCTTCTAAAATACCCAATTCTTTCTAAGCTAAGTTAGCCGAAGAGAACACTTAGGTCTTTGGATAAAAGAAAGATACCTTGAAAAACTAAAGAAATAAAACTCCAGGGGCGACGATGCGAACATCATAGCTTTGGCATTGGATTGATTGTATGCTTAAGGGTTTCGTAGCTCCCATTACGTTAAAGAGCACAATACTATTACACCTCCCCCCTAGTTGAGAATAGAGGAGAGTTCCATATGTTTCTCAATGTAATCTTGAACAGTTTCCCGAGCAGTATGCTTTAACACAGATGCTTGTATCCACTTGGTTGAACCATCCAAGAATTCCACCATAAAATTATACCCCTTCTTCTTCTTCATATGCTTGACAATTCCCTTGATCTCTTGGTCGGATGATCCATCTTTGTAGATCCGGAAGCGAGGATATTCATGTTGTAAATTGGTGTTCAAGTGGCTATGTGCATGAGTTTAAATATGTGTTCAAGCTGTTGGGAGAATGAGTTGTCAGCACTAGACTTGTCAGCACTAGACTTGTCAGCACCAGACTTGTCAGCACCAGACTGTTGGGAGAATGAGTTGTCAGCACCAGACTTGTCAGCACCAGACTTGTCAGCACCAGACTTGTCAGCACCAGACTTGTCAGCACCAGACTTGTCAGCACCAGACTTGTCAGCACCAGACTTGTCAGCATCAGCATTATTTACCACTCCAGTTGCCACTCCAGACAATTATATAAACAGGCTTTGGTACCTCCTTTAGAGAACAACATTTTTAATACAATAGTTTGATATATATATATATATATATATAGTTGTTAGATATATTTATATCATGGATCAATCACAATCACAATTCATTTATGGGTGCCTTAAAAAATCCATTAGGAACATGCTTCTGGTTCTTTAGTTGCGAGATATGGAAGACCGGAGAGCGTTTAAATGAAGCCGGTAGGTCCAATTTGTAGTTCACAGAGTTAAGCTTCTCCACAATTTTGAATGGACCTATAAACTTGGTACGTAGCGACGAGGGAAGTTGCTTGTTATGAGCATCACCAAAAGATGGAATTGCTGCTTGATCAATGTAGACTATGTCATCCACTTCAAATTCAACATCCTTATGGCGTAAAGGGCACAATACTATTACACAAATCTATGTCTGATCATCAATTTTTAGTGCTATATTTTTAGTGCTATATTTTTAGTGCTATATTTTTAAGCTTGATTTGAGATATTATAAGTGAAAATTTGTCTTTTGACCAATATAGAAGAGTCTTTATATGTTCAAGAATTGTAGTGACAGGGAATCATCAAATTTTAAATTACCAATTTACGATAATACATCCTGCCAGATCATATCATCGTACTCCACATATGAATATAATAAAATAGTTAAAATTAATTGAATTCAGCTGAATACTTGTGAGACATAATTCAATGACAATACACTGAATTGTCTGAATTGATTTTTTTTGCACATAAAGTTCTCTCGCATTTCGTCTGAACCTATTTTAATTATCCGACTAAAAGACAGACGCAATTGAAACAAAAAACGTTGAGTTATCCTTTTCATCCGAAACTTATTTGAAAAAGAAAAAAAATAGTGACTAACGGCTTTTCATATGAAATTCACAGAGAATACAGTAGCGACAAAACACAATTTTATAAGATTTAATTCTTCTAAAACATTGTGAATACCAAAAAAACGGCGATACTTTCACGTGAGCCACCGATACTTTGACGTGCATCAGCGAGCGCCGACGCACGTACCTATTCGTAAGAACCGAAGCTAGACACGGTCCAACCAACTCCAAACCGTTGAGAAAGTAAATTGACATAGTATAACTTTGAAGAGCAAAGACGTGATATCTTTGCTCTTGGTTTTTTCAAGTTTAATCTGTCGTCGAGGTAAATTTCAAAGCAATATGGTAAAGGGAATGAATTAACACGCGGACTAAACTAACCGTCGCTTTTGCGCTTTGCGAAATAGTCACGAAAGGGCCTTTCCGCATCTGAAAAGTCAACACGCCTACACACCTTTATTCAGGAGTCACACACTTTCTTCGCGCTCAAAGACCTGGAGCGACACGGTTCGAAAGCGACTGGCATTAACAGCATGCAGATCAAAGAAGTTCTCCAAGGTCTTGTTGATGAGGGCCTTGTTCGCTGTGAGAAAATCGGGTCGGGTAACTTTTATTGGAGTTTCCCGTCTGATGTGGCGAAGAGTAGGGAGGTGAGGCTAAAAGGGATTAAGAAGAAGTTGGAGGCGCAGAGTGAGGCGTTGTTGGTGCTGGACGAAAAGATTGCATTGGCGGAAGGTGATAGAGAGATTAATGTGATTTTTTACAGGTTTATCTTGGTGAGAGGGTAGAGTGCTGACCAGATTAGGACGAAAGAGAACAGTTGATTAAAAGAGTCGACGCGAAGAAATCCGAACTCGCGAAATTAAGTAGCGAAACATCCAAATACAGCGACATTGATCCTGTAATAATTCAAGAACAGCAGATATCACTACTATCAGCTAAAGAAGGCGTAAATAGATGGACAGGTATGTACTTTCCTAAAATGAGATTCAATTGATAATGGATGAAATTGAGAGGCTGATTATAGACAATCTATTTGCACTGTTTGCCTATTTGAGAGATCAAGGAACAGACTTGCAAATGGTGTATCAGGAATTCGGGATACCCCAAGATTTGGATAGTGTATAGGACTTCAAACCGATATTAATTGCGGTCTTGCTTAAAGGGTGATATTACTGACATGTTCTGACATTAACGAAATGGGAACTTTTCATTTACATTTTTTATAAACTGAAAAATCAATGAATGTACCATCGCATGAACCATACAAAGTACTAACGGACAGTAGATATGCACTTGACGGGTGACGATTGAAGAGTGGTATGAGTGAAATTAAGTCACAAGCGAAGTTATACTCAGCCGCCGAGAAACGAAAGTACATGTCGTGATTTAGGATTGTGTATCGAGTGCGTGCTATAAATAAACGAAAATTAATTGCGGAAAGGAATGAAGAACGGTTGCTGTATATGGTGAATTATGAGAAATGAGTTAATACAATTGTTCAATATATACATGTTTTCATGAAATGCGTGCACAAATGTTTTTAAACCTCAGTTGTCTCTTTTTATTGACAAGTAAGAGCATTTAACGATTGTAAACAACGAGGAACAAACAGCAAAGCAATTGAGTTTTAGGATGTTAGTCATACGAGAATGAGTGCCATTCTATAACGTGTCATCATTTATAAGTTTTAGTTCACTATTTAAGTACACCACAGTACTAACCATAGAGCTCGTAAAGACATTAGCAACGTCGAGAACAGAAAATAAACGAAGATCATAATCGGATCAACGAAGATCATATCCGCACGATTAACGCAGCGTAGAGCAGCATTCAAAAATTCCAATTAAAAATTGCTAAAAATAATGAGAAACAGAATAAAAAGCTGTTATAGAATGTCAATAACAAGTACATGAAAACATAAATATAGTGAAATATATTAGTTCAGAAATCGACACGAAAATGATCATCGTTCATTTAATTCGACTTTATTGAGAGGCGCGAAATTAAAGGGTTGTTTATATTGATAGAAATAGAAAGTTGCGTTGGGAATAAAATTAACGGCTCTAGCGGCGCCTTTTCTTAAGAGGCAGAGCCGAAAGTTTTTTTGTCACACGTTATAATGAAGTGCGGGCCAAAATTAGAGACAACGCTTGCACGCGGGAAAGTAATCCAAAGTCTAAATAAACGATGTACGCGTGAATTTGTCGCGCAGATGATAAAGCGAATAACAAATTATAATAATTACCGTCAGGATTCTCCGCTAGTGTTGCTGCTGTTCAGTGTAGAAGTAATTGCTATATGTTGGCGTGGTAGTAGCACAATCAAAGTTAGTGAGCGCCAACATGAAACATCGTTCTAGCGTGCCTGTGGAACAGTAAAGACCACGAATTGAGTTTATAGACTATGTGAAGAACGAATGGATAAAGCCAATTCTGTTTCACGCAGAAACCAGCCTAGTGACTGGAGGCGCGGCATCCTCTGAAAATTTTTCCACTGCTAATTCCACATACATAGTGTAATAGTACGTTTTCCAAACCAAATCGATCGTAACCAATAAGGTTTTTACAGGGCTTTTGTCAATCCTAGATCTCGTACGGGTCGTACCTCAAAGTCGTTAACCCTAACACCATGAGATATCGTTCCAGAAAAGCCAAGCACAATTTTTAGCCTAAATTAAGCATAATCATTAACGCTGGGTTGTATTGTACTTGCGAATTGCGATGCGACCGTTCTATGTTGAAAAACATTCTGGACTGCCGCGAACGGATAGAGAGGCTTTTAATGTCTTAGAGGCAGAGGATAGATTTGGCTTTATGAGGATATGTGCAATGATCAAGATTTAAAGCGTACGGGTGGCAGCAAAGATCTACGACGTGTTTCTGTCATACCATTTTCTGCCTGCTGACACGGTAACTACATGCAACCTGTCAAAATACTACGGGCAAAGCTACAGAGTTATTGTATCTAATTATTTTCTAGTTGGCAAGTTGAAGACGATCCGGTTAAACATGATTCGAGATGCGGTTGCGCTGCCTTCAAGCGCTAAGCGACGAGTCTTTTGCGCACTCAGCACTAAGTATCTTCATTTACACCTTCATGGAGCTAATAATTGATAATAATTACACGAGATTTATGTAGGTTTAATAACTTTATAAAGCTTGGAAGTTTCGGACTTTGTGCCTGCGCTTGCTGTATATGCGACAGCGCCGCGATCTGGCATCATCTAGCTATCTTCTCTGGCATGGCTTTCCCATCTACATTTTGTTGTGAGCAGGTATCCTGCATTATGTGCAGCTTGAATTTTTTTCTGCTGTATATAAGTGATTTTTTAGCGTTTTAAATATTCACATGAACTTTGCAAGGATATGAATCCTTCGCTTCTGAAAAGGCTATGAACGTATATTGTCACGGTATTTGATGTCTGTTTCAAAATAATAAAAGTCTGTTTTTTTGGTTAGTCGATGAATGCAACTTGAATAATATCAACTAAGATATTTAAGGATTCAAGAAGGCAAGTGGTACTTTGGGAGTGGAATGCTCACTTACACACATCACAATGACTTCATTACCTTACCGAGTGATGGAAACACCGCACTCGATAAATTTCTTATATTGCTGCCAGTAACTTAAGAATTTCCTGATCATATGCGCATTTAATGTCGAGTAATTCTTAGTTACTTACACATTTAACTATATCTTTGGCACGTACTAATAAATGTTAAATCGCAAATGCTAAATCGCAAATGCTAAAGTTCAAGGTTTCATTGGTATAAATTTGTCACAATCAAAAGTACTTGCAGATAAGAATGACTACTTAAACGATTGATCTGACCCTCATGAGCTTGTCAAAGAAAGAAATATTTTTCATGTCTAGTACTTCTTTTGGTTGATGGAAATAGACAGTAAGAAATAGGTTCTTGTCAAATTGGGTTGCTTAACGATAGAATTTACATCAATGAAGAGACACAGTTTTAGTAGTAATAAATTACAAGTATAAATAAACATCTTTTGTAGCAATCAATTACTCATAATAAAGTACTTTACTCAAATACAAATACAATCTCAAGATTTGTCAAATTGCAAATCATAAGTCTAATTATTCATCTGACTCTTTTTTGAAGAAAAACCCAAAGTCTCTAGCACAATTGTAAATCAGAATCATAAAAGCTAACTAATTCAATTTTTTCCCATCATTGCATAAACCAATTCATTGCTAATGTAACGAGTGTAAAGTCTGTAGTACCAATTCAGAATACTTCAAGTAGGGTAATTCTCAACTAAAACATTCAACCCTAAACACGTCTGCAAATGTAGGGCATAACCCTACACACTGAAATAAGTGTGACTGCTATGATTGGGAGGAATGAGCAGGTCGGGTTCGCAGCGGGCAACCAACTAACTGGTCTCAGCATAGCAAAGTTGGAGACTGCCTGTTTACGCCCAGCCCAGCACCAACAGCAGCCCGACACGACACAATGCCGTTCACTGTATGTGTTTATAATACGATTATAATGATAAAGAGAAGAAGAAGAAGATGTTAATAGTCGTTGTATAGAAAGCCGTCAAGACCCCGCAGTACTTTAGCCGCTACCAAACACCGTACCGCCGACGACGGGAAGGAAAGACCGACTACTACGCGCGCAAGCGTCTTGTTACCCAGCACAAGGCCAAGTACAACTCGCCCAAGTACCGTTTGGTTGTTCGTTTCACCAACCGCGACATTATTGCGCAGATTGTCTCGCCGAAGCTCACTGGAGATGTTGTGCTCACTGCTGCGTACGCCCACGAGTTGCCTCGCTACGGAATCAAGCACGGTTTGACTAACTGGGCTGCCGCTTACGCTGTCGGATTGTTGATTGCGCGACGAACTTTGAAGAAGTTGGGTCTCGATGAGACTTACGAGGGTGTCGAGGAGGCTGACGGTGAGTTCTCGCTGACTGAGGCTGTCGAGGACGGTCCTCGTCCGTTCAAGGCGTACCTCGACGTCGGTCTTCACCGCACCACCACCGGTGCCCGTATCTTTGGTGTTCTCAAGGGTGCGTCTGACGGTGGAATCTACGTTCCTCACAACGAGAAGAGATACCCCGGCTACGACATTGAGCTGAAGGAGCTCGACGCTGATACTTTACGAAAGTACATTGTCTCTGGCCACGTTGCCGAGTACATGGAGACCCTTGCCGACGACGATGAGGAGAAGTACCGCCAGGTGTTTGCTGGATACTTGAAGGACAACATTGAGGCCGACACGCTCGAGGACATCTACGTTGACGCGCACGCCGCTATCCGTGCTGATCCCGAGTTTAAGCCTACTGAGAAGAAGTCTAAGGAGGAGTACGTTGCTTTGACTAAGCAGTACAAGCAGGCCAAGATCTCGTCTGAGGAGAGACGTGCGAGACGGGAGGCTAAGATTGCTTCGTTGGTTGGTGCTAACCCCAGCGCTGTGGTCGAGGATGAGGAAGATGACGAGTAATTTGTATTAAAAGTCTGTTGATTTATTAAATATTATAAAAGTCTACTACTATTTCTACGTATAATATGTAACAGTAATGTATGAGTGTATTTATTAGGCCTTTACGATGCGAACGCCAGCGTCACCGCCGCGGAAGATGGCGTCTCCTTCAGAGTAGCCACGACCCGCGCCAAAGCCGATTCCGAGCCAGACCGGGAAAGCGCGTCGTTTGAAGAGAATAACCGAGGCGACTACGCCGAAGCCGAACCCGAGAGCTGTTTTGACGACCGCGTTTGAGACGACGACGTCCCACTGCGAAGTGTATCGTTAGTATTATTGTATTGTAAAGAGTAGGGACAGTATAGTGTAGTATAGCATAGTACAGTATAGTATAGCATATAGAAGGAGAAGTACCTTGTCGTTGAGGAGCTGTTCGGAAGGCGTCTTTTTGACGATGGCTGCGGTGGACATTCTGCACAAAGCACGTGTTAATTCCGTATTTGAATGGAAGCAATAATCAAAACGTACCTGAAATTGGTGATAATATACAATCTAAACGACTCACTGTGGTGAATATTCGTGGCTTGTTGCTGCGGCGAGTAATTGGCCGGCAGACAAGAGTACAAAGGCCGTTGATCTAGTGTAAGCGGCGGCTGATACAAGCGCCTTAGTCCGGTGTAAGAGGAAATCGGCTGTATTCTGGGGACGAGGGCGCGGATGATTAGTGATGCTGATAATTGCTGATTACGGATTGAATTTGATGGGGTATTTATTGAATACGCCTGCGGTTTCTTAACACATAGAAAAAGAAGAAGAAGATGGCCGAATTCCCGTCCTTTGTGT